>VOMN01068519.1:0-19672 GCA_014899125.1 Orchestia grillus | reverse complement strand
GCTTGTTAGATTGTAACAGGATTAAGCATC
Source organism: Orchestia grillus (assembly GCA_014899125.1). Classification (NCBI taxonomy): domain Eukaryota; kingdom Metazoa; phylum Arthropoda; class Malacostraca; order Amphipoda; family Talitridae; genus Orchestia; species Orchestia grillus. The sequence goes on along the minus strand of VOMN01068519.1, from coordinate 19,642 downwards.
TGCGGGAAAAGCGTAAGAGAGCCTAATCCAAAGGCGGTGTTCCTGATAGAATATATGTATGTTCTATAACAATTTTTCCGCGATGAATGACTAGAAATACTCCTACTTTACAGAAAGCTCCAACTTGTAATTATTTATTCAAACATTCATCGATAAAGGAGGTTAGAAACGCAGTAGAAGAAAAAACTCATTATATAAATATTCTCCTAATCTTCCATGAGTTTCATTTGTATTTTAAACCTAGAAACGTCATAAATATACTAAAATACTGCTTCACAAACTAAATTACAAATGAGTGCTGAGCGAAGAGTAAAGAGGCAAAATGCCCGAAGAAGTCTTGCCAAAAAACAATGTTGACCATTACTTTTTTCACATACGTATAATTATTAACTACTGATATTGTGAAACAATTGTTTTCACTACCATTGAGACTAATGAACTAGAAGAGGGAATCTTTGAGAAGAAAAATTTATGCACTGAGAATGACACTATTTTTGTTTACCAGTCTCGCTCTGTTTGACTTAGAGCTTTTGCGGATCATTGTTCGCACAAATTTTAATGACGATGTAATTATGTGCAGCATTCAAATTAAACGCACGCAGGCGTATTTCATCGTCGTACAATATTTCCAGCTCAATTCAGATATGTACGGTCTTTGAGATTCATGAAGTTAAAAACTGAAAATTATGGAATCTAATGCAAAGTGTTAAGGTGATTTTATTTTTATCGTTGCTCTCATATGACAAAGCTACTTCTATCACGATCAAAATTGTATTTCAAAGCTCATGGTCTACAACGCCAGCTAGCTCAGGAACTCGCGCTTCTGCACAGGTCTCCTCAGGGCTTGGCTAATGAGGGGAGGGAACACCTGCGTCACTCTTCGCTCCCACTCGTTCATCGAACTCTCTTGACATTTTTATTCGAAAATACGTAGGAACTCTTCGCAAAAAGATAATTCTTCAATAGTTCCAGGAACATTGCAAAGCATTGTAGATAAAAACTACGTTGAAAATATGAAGCAAAATGCATTACTTGTCAGGGTCTTAAAATGAACCGAGTTGGGCGCACGTCTGGCTGGCCTCGTATTTGATGAGAGGTCTAGTTGTCTGAATTACGTAAAAAATTATTTGTATTTCATAATTCATATTTATATCCGTGGTTATTCAGTATAAAATGAAATCTGCATGGACCGCTAGGCTACCTAAAATACGGCTGAAAAGAATTTACAAGTATGACAAGGAAGACTACACATGTGCGACAAGGGAGAATACTCACTTGCTACACGAGAGAGTACGCAAGGAGGACAAGAGATAATATACTAGAGGGGCAAAGGAGAATACACTAGTGGGACAAGGCAGAATACACTAGTGAAACAAGGGAGAACACTCAAGTGTGACAAGGGAGAATACACAAGTGGCACAAAGGAGAAAACAGAAGTGTGATAAGGGAGAATACACACGGGTGACGAGGGAGAATACACAAGTGTGAAATTCCCAAGTCACACTCACGCAAGGGAGAAATCACCAAGGGAGAATACGCCTGGTAGAAATCACTAAAATGATTGTCCTACATTTTCGTCCCGTGAACATACTTACCATCATCCCTGATATGTGTAATGGCAGATCAGACTTGGGAAAACTGCAAAAAGCGCTCGTGTGTCGCATCAAACTCTACATCTGCTAAAAAAAAGTTCATCGCAAACTTCTTCAAGCCACGTACAAGTGCTGGTGCTCCCGGTGTGTCAAAGACCTGAACATGTATTCTCAAGAGGTTTGTCGAATGGGGTAAACCCAATACACGGCTTCTTTTGAATGCTTTGGACCTGAGAAAACGGACTGAATAGACCCAGAAGTACATGAAGCAGCCGTTTGAACATCTTTTGTTCACTGATGAATGTACATATGAAAAATCGAAGCCGTTTTCGAAAGATTTCCATGCCGCGATAGGTAGGATCGTTAGTTGTGTTTTAGTTGGCAAATCAGCCGTTTTCTGGTCGCCATGTTCATTTTACTGGATGTTAAAAACATCTGTTTAATCTTAGATTTCTAGTACAACAATTCACATCTATCACCTTCTGCCGCTCCGTATCAGCCTCACGCGGCTCTGTAACAGCCTTACGCGGCTCCGCACCAGCGTTCCGCGGGTTCGTATCAGCCTTAGGCGGCTTCCCATCAGCTGGTTCGTATCAGCCTTACGAGGCTCTGTATCAGTCATCTCCGGGTTCCTATCAGCCATCCCCGGGTCTTCCGCAGGTTCATATCAGCCTTCTGACAGCCTGTCCTAGTTCCAGTTCGACCTTCCGCAGCTCATTGTTGCATGAACAAGTCATAATTTCAGCTAAAAACACAATTGACTAACGTGGGTCAGCAACACAGATACAATTAACAAATGATACCTCTATTTCAAAAAATAGTAATTTGAATTTCGATGTATTTACGTTCATATTGACGAATTTTGCATAGACTAAACATTCCCTTTTTTCTTGTCTTAATGACATTATTGTGCTTTGTTCATAACAGGCATACATATGTGTCTATTTTTCACACCAGACACTGTTTAAGATTACATCACAAGTACTTGATATGTTCACTACACCGAACATTTATCCCTCGTCCCCTAATTTGAAGTCATGGGCGCATATTTGACTCATATAAAACTTATTTGTTTTAAAACACCTCAATCCATAGATAGCTTGCACCAACTGATAGTTTTAAGAGGAAACGTTCAACACACAAGAACTCTGAGTAATCAACGCAGTTCGACAATGTCTGTCAGTCAAGCTCCTCTTCCTAAACCGATCTTCCGGAATACAGGTGTCCTATTTTGCGCCTCTTACGCCTTTTTGACATCTAAATTTCATGAGCGAATAGCCGGGAAATGAAATCAGGGTCGAAAGCGGCCGAAGTTGTATGTTCTGGCCCTCTGCATACTATGCAACCACTTATGGCCACTTATCGACTTAAATTCGGCTCATGTTTTTAACTGGATAGAAAGGGCTAACCTCAACGAACCCGGTGGCTAAAGAACAGATTTTTCTCCAAGAAGCATGGAGGCATACACAGTTCTGGTGGGAGAAGGTGGTGGTGAGATCTTTTGGACTCGTTGCTAATCAGATAGTTGGGCATTTCAAAAGGGACGACGGTGTGAAACTGACTGCTGATACGTTGACTTCCTACGGCATAACTTCTTTTCATGGTATAAATCTGAAAGCTTTGCATTCCAAAAATAACTTTATGTCAAGCATATTAATACTCCATCGTACGCTGGGAGGGTTATATTCTATTATTTGAACAATGTCTTTGCTAGCCATGGCAAAATCACGGAGAGGCCGCCTTCTTTTTTAAATTTAAATCCGATAGAGGACCTCTGGAGTATCTTTAAGATGAAGATTCATGTCGCTGGAAAAGAATATAGTTCTAAAGATGGCCTGTTGAATGCCATTGAGATTGCTGATGGAAAGGTGTCTGAGGATGATATCAAGAAATTGACTTCATCTATTGACCAAAGGCTGTTTTCTTTAATCATGAAGAATGTCTGTTATGTAATATCTAGCTGTGTTCTACAGTGAAATCTTAACACATGAATTTCCATCGTTATTTATTTTTGTTCAGCATTTATTTTCTTCAATTTCTCTCTTGATTGGTGCTTCTGCAAGGTATTTTGAGATGTTAGCATAGCATTGATGCATCAAAATGGCCGCCAATGTTTACAACTGCACCGATTTTATCAATTTTTTTAAGCATACAACGGTGTTTTCATACACAGAATGAAGTTTCAGAGGTTATCGTGAAAAGCATTCGAGTTCTTACTAAATACTGATTTGCCTACAATTTGGAACACAGTATTTTTAATATTAAAAACTCTAATAAAAATGTGGGCTTTCAAAATTTATCGAATAAATTTCAAACCAAAGTACGTTAGAGGAAATGTATCCCAAACCAGAGCATACACGATTTACTCTATACTTTGAAATTTGATAACTTTTTGTTTATTCGCTTATGATGTAAGAGTAAGAATACCGTATTTATGAAACAAGTTGACTGTTTATAGGAGTGGGCCATGAGATGGAAATTTTTTTAGCAGATCGTTTCTTCTTTAGGGCTATTCTTATCATGGTTGCCGAAAAAATTATTAAAAAAACAACTCTCGACAAGGAGGGAGAATGGTACTAGACGAAGTACCCAGGGGATTGATGGAGTGCTGCATTAATTCCTATGACGTGCTCATTGGAAGATTTTTACCGATTAATGCATTACATCCATATTTATGCTGACTTCATGATGTTAATGCCGGATTAGAACAATGACAACAGAAGTTATGGCAACAGAAAATTTATTGATTCCGCATTAATCTTTTTACAGTAATGATATACATGGAGTATAAAAATGACAAACTAATTCATCTTCTTAATTAAGGTTTTTAGGACTTCATGACATCTTCCAGTCAGCTTTATGGAATTACACGTACGTACTCAGACAATGGAAGATATTTTCCAATCGAATTTTATTTAGAAAGCAAATGACCTACAACAACTTTTTTCTTGAAAAATATCAGCTATATTTATTGAAGGATAAATTTTCCGCTCAAAAGGGCTAAAATACCTCTAGAACTAGCATGAAGCGATTAAGTGCCTTGACCAGTCTCTAGTCAAGAACAAGCTGCGTGCCGATTGGAAGCCTGCTTCATGACGGCTCATTGGCAAAACCGAATTTCCACTTGTCAAATTTATAAGGAAAAGGTGGCTTGTTGACGAGGAGGGATTACCAGAAACTTGTGTTGGAATACTGACCCTACTGATCAAATAGTGTCACTGACTGGTCAAATAGGTTGTCAAGTTTAATCATTTGGGGTCATACTGAGCACAGTGTAATTTTGCTTGTGTTAAACCTATTTGTAATAGAATTCTATGAGATGAAAAATGCAAATTTTTTAAATAGGTTAACATTTACTCCATGGTTAGATATATTAAAATAACAGAGAGTAAGCATAAAGGAAATATTTTTTTTAGAGAAAATCCATTTTTTGTACGCGTCCCATTGATGAGGCTGTGTTACGCAATGGTGAAAGTCCCCATGCCTAGAGAACGCTGGCAAATGTACGTAGCGGGAATGGAAGCAAAGCTCACAACTTGAAGCTTTATAAGCAAAAGTAAAAAAAAATTCTAGTTGACAATATTGAGACACACCTACAGGTTTGTACAGTACTTTTAGATGATGTGACACATGCGGACGTGGTAGAGGTTAGCAGAAATATATAGGAAGTGTTAGCGTGGATAGGGGGCGCAGAGGAAATTAGAAGTCCGATAGTCAAATCGGGTAATTTGCGAGACAAGTAATTTTGCATCTTGACTCTGCAAATAAGACTGCTCGTTGGTCAAAATTTGCTTCAAAGTTGAGGTCACCGTAGTCTACAAAAGTAGCCGACGGAAAATGGAGCCCAACAACATTGGGATTCTGAAAACAGTTTTCGGAAACAGTGTTCGTGAACCAGAATTAGGGAAATCAACTTTCGATTACTTCGTAAATTTTGGAATGACTGTGATGTACCCTAAACATCATTTCATATTAAAGCGCACTGAAATTTTTTCGTTTAACAACGTTCTCAAGCACTCTCTGCCCTTGGAGGGCAATTACAAATGAATGTAAAATTAAAGTTTCACTTAGATCATCTAAATTATAAAAATGCTCGGGTAGTGGTCTATTGAAACTATATGATTTCGAATTCTTGGTCCACGTATTAATTGTATCGAATAAATTTTGTAGAGCAGCCACTACCTGTGCTGCTGGAAAACTTATGTAGAAGTAAAACACGTCTCATTTGTTTCATCTGCATTGTCGTTGAAAGCACAAAAATCTGGTTCGCAAGGTAGTGCTGAATCGAGAAAAACAAGTGAAGAGCTGGGGCAGCTGCTGGGAGCGTCGTATCTAATGTTTGAAAACATTAGGGCGGAGCGCTCGGTAAAGTTTAGAGGCTCTCCGGCACTGAGCATGAGAATTGAGTAAGCCTAACGCCGAGCTCTGTAGAGTTCCTCTCGTTTCCTTTTGTCCACTTACTCAGTGAGCACGTCTCTTGGAATTCCAAATAAATACAGAACTACAGCGATCCGCTCCGAAAACAACCACCGTAAATAAGGCCACCCGTCTTTTCCAGCGAACAAAACCCTCAACTTAGTTGATTCTCTTAGGTAACTTTTTCTAGTCGAAAATGAATAATAAACTGAAGAAACAGTTCACGAATCGATAGTAAGTACTGCTAGCTTTCATGCCTAGTGATAGCTAACGAGCATGAATTTCTTCATCGGTCAAACGGATTGTGACCCAGAAACATTTTAAAATATTCGGCCACTTCTTGGCTCGCAGAAAACGATTTGAATTTCCCCAGTGACAACAAAGGCAGCTCTCCTGAAGCTTCTTGAGATGCCACTCCGATTGCTGCCTACCTCAAGCTAAGTGGCTCAATCATGCTCAGTTTGGAGCAATTCTCGGATGCTAAGCTCACTCCAAGCTGAATGCTAAGCAGAAGCACTCTCGTCACGTGTACGCTCGTAAGAATGGGTGCTGGCTCTGTGTGCGACCCACAGATCTAGGTTGGCCTCTGTTAGAAAACACGTTCTGAGAGAAACTCCAGGTATAATTCGCATGGCACAAATTGAGCTTCAGGACTTTTTCTCCGAGATGATACGAGCTACAAATAATTTTTTTCTACACGGATTTTGTCTAGACTCCTTACTTATCAAGTCGCTAACATTGTTTCGGAAATATATTCTGATTGAAATCAGTGAGACCCCTTAATTAAACTAAGCATCACTACGCTAGTAAAACATTGAGGCTCGCCTATTCACTTTCTTTTCTGTTGAGAAAAATTCCAATCGTCGGCCGTACAATCGTCGGCCGTCGGCCTTTTATTGAGGTGAACGGAACGTTTTTTAGGAGTCAACGTCGAAGCTTGAACTTTTTAGTTCGTTCAAGGTTTTTTTAGTTCCCGCGATGTTCGTTGTTTACATCTTGACTGATTTATCAGTTTCTCAAGAATTGAGCTTTGAAGATGAATATCGGAGAGTAACCGTACTCTACAAGTATGATGCAAAAGTTAGGCGTGAAATGCGCATACGCCCTGCCTAAGCTAGGCAGCACCCGCACCTGACGCGCATCGCTTTCACGTGGCCCAACGTGAGCACGGTGATGGCCCCCAAAAGTCATTCAGTTTAAAACTAAAAATTGTATCAATATCAAAATTTTATCATTGAGCTAAATACTGATTTTGAACATTTTTAAGCATCAAGAATAGCTATAAATGTGATGTTGACCTCTAAATTTGAGTTGATGTGTTAATCATAAAAATAAACGTGTCGAAATATTGTACTAAACCGAATTTTTAATCAAATCATAATGATAATATGTCTATTGAAATTATTTTAATTATGAGAAGGAAAACGTAGATTTTCCAGACTCATTTGTGTAGGAATGAAAAATTATTTAGCAAAAGTTTAAATTGTGGCCGAGTAATGAAAATACAGGAATTATTTTTTCAAGATCCCATTTTAAAGTTTAAAATCAATAGTAGTAAAAATGAGGGTGTATTTCTTACATAATCATGAAAACTTGAGCATGCATTTCCACCCTAGAGTATATTATCAGTTAATAACAAATTTATGGTATAAAGGGTACTGAGCACGGGGTTGTTGGGGAAAGAAGAACAAAATATAAGTGATTATTTTCGTGAAGTAAATAGTACAACCTATGATCAAATTTTTTTCAGGGGCCACTTCCAGCTCCTGGCCACTCAGACTTTTATGTCTTGTCTGAAACTTCGAACTATATACCTCCGTTTCTGAACCACCACGAGACTGAACTCTTATTCTACCGGTTTTCTTAATTTTTGTGTTCTTATCGAATGAGCTTCATCCACGTTCCACAATTTCCCATAGCGGAAAATTTCACACTGCCCAACTGCAGACAAAAGCAATACCTTAACTTGGATGGCAGTTTCACAAATGTTGAAAATGTAATCCAGAAATGTAGCATATCAATCAATGGATCCTTATTATAATGATTTTACTTTACCGAAGGGAGGAATTTGAGTTACCATTCCATTACTGTTGAGTTACTATACTAAGTTCTTAGTTTTAATTTCTAACGGAAAAATTGCTTGCGAATGAGCACATTCAACGCGTAAAATATTTTGTTCTAAAACACAGTGGGCACCGATTTCCTCCAATTCATTTTTCTTCCTGTTAGGTAAGCCTACAGCGCCGTAATTGAAATTTTGTATTGCTAGCATTCCTGGTATTTTGTTTTTCCTTTATTAGTGTTGTCACTTCTTGAGTGAAAGTAAGACTAAATGCAAGTCGTGCTAAAAAACATACAGCAATGTCGAGAAATTGTTTTGTCATCCAACGTTTAACCGTAACGCCAACCGATTGAGTACAGTTGTGTTCTATTAGTGGAGAACTTATTCCTCCGTCATAGATTAAAGGAGACGAATTCAAAATTTACGATTATATCATTGGATCCCCATGTTTCTGACCGATGGCAGGAGAGTGATTTCACTTTTTTTTCGATGTTTAATGTGCTGCAACCTGAAGTAGTAAATGAAACACTTACGTTCCGTACTGGAAGGAGTTACATAAAATAATAACGAACACCTGATGTAAACACAGATGTTCGTTTATAAAGATTTGAGCAGCCATTTGCTTCTGAATCGACAACAATTTATACTCTGGAAAACTAATAAAATTTCTGAAAAATGCGAAGATAAAAAATTAGGACAATAGTTTTAGAAAATCAAGCAAAATAGAAATGAAAATTCAACAGATTTTCTCAATAAAATTGAAGGAATTGTTAAGTTTGGGATCATTTAGTAAAATGACAAATGATGTATAAAGAGGCCTGAAGGATAAATCTCTCGAAGGAAATTTTCATCTATCAGAAGGAGAAATGCCCTAAAAATTAAACATCGATAGATAAGTTTTAGAGCGTAATATTAATTTAAAGATTACAAAATGTTGAGTGTCAAAATATGTTAACAGTGTAAAATTTTCAATGTAAAGACGCTCTGAATGTTGTTCATTTAAAGCCTTCCGTCGAAATCTATTGAATGAGTATTTATAACCAGATGAGATATTTGAAATTTAAAACACATGTTTTTCATGTTCCTGCTAATTAAGCACCAATCTTCTGATGGCTTCTGCCGCCATTCTTTCTCAAAAGAAAACACTGCAACTTTCAAGATTCTGTCCTGCACGTTCAGATTCGGACTCAAGGATGGAAAGCTAACGCGACACAACTGCACTCCTGCGATAAGGAGAGCTCTAATTTAAATGTATCGTCTGTTGGACATGAATTAAGTTGATCAAGTACTCTTTTAAACTTGATTGGAAAGTACAGCATAGCAATTACGCGAATATGTAGCACGTTGTATTTGCTAACTGATTTTTAGATCTTAATATGACTGAATATTTTTAATTCTTGACATTTGTTTGCTAAAGATATGTCCAAATTAATTATTTATTTTAGGCCACTCGTTTAATATCTAGCCTTTTTTAATTCGTAAATATTATCCAACAATTTTTTTAGCGTCATGGTCAATGTCAAACCTCAGCTCTAAATGATTCTATTAAATATTGTTAAGACTTTTTATTGATATTCCTTTTCAGTGAATACCTTACGTAAAAATATTGTGTTTATAAGCCTCTACTTAACGCTACGTTTTTCTGTGAAGTGCCCGAGTAATTTCCAATAAAATATGTTGAGCCTATTAGACAAAAATCAAATGCAATGATGAAGGTATAGATTTGCCTCTCTGTTTTGGGGAGAACCCTTTAAATTATTTCCTAGATTTATAGAAATCTGGCTATTGTAATAAGACCAGTAGATGTTTCCGGTAGTAATCGAGTACTACCAAAATCAAAATTTCATATTTCTGAAAATAGTGATTGAAAATGTCGAAAACATTCCATTTTGCCACAATCATCTTGTAAGATGGCATCCAAGGGGGTAATTTGTTGGTTCGGGTTTTTAAAAGAAGAGATGTTCTCCAAATAGGGTGCCGCGATGTGTGCCCACAGCACTCCAGTCACTGATGGTACAACTATTGGTCCTGCGACCACAAAAATAGACCGGAAAATCATGGCGAAGCCATCCCCGTCATAAACTAATGAGTGCGTAGTCGGAAGCAAAGGTTTCCTCTTTAGTGTTCTCCGTACATCAACTCGTTAGTGTAATGAAGTAAATGATGGCTTACTGAAGAGTAAAATGTTCAAAATATATTCAAGTACAGTCAGTTAGTTCAGACTCCTTCTTAAAACCTTACATTGCATGCTGCACATTTTGGAAGTTTTAAAGTTGAAGCTATTTTTATTTGATGGATGTTAGACTATTTTACCTTACATCTCACAGTTTATAGAAAATTATTTTTCAAGGAAACATTAAGTCGCTGCCCGTCCGAAGTTGCTCTAGATTTTTGCCCATAATTTAGTTAATGTTCGGTTGACTATGCCGGTGTATATTATTGTTCGCTATTCCATTTGTGAACAAAATTATTTTTTTCTGTGAGCTGTTTTTACAGTAGATAAAATCGCTCGTGTGACAAATGAATTCAACAATTTTTGAGTCAAATGTATCTGCTAATCGATACAACATATTTTTTCCATTGAATTCTTACCCGTCACTCATTTATTCGTCTNATGAAAAAACACTATAAATTGCATATGAACAAGATGAAGTTAAGACATTGTCCACAAGCACATATAATGTAAAGTGAACTTAGCTGATGTAATAGAGATGGAAAAGGGTAATAATTCTAAGGGTCGATAAGGATACTGTTTCATCAAAAGATACGGTTTCATCAAATCCTTGCACACTGTGGGAGAACTGCTTCCTCCATGTCCAGTGACAAATTCCAGACTTCTGTCATCTAAGTGAGGGCCGTCTGACGGAGCTTCTGTTCCATCTCTTGAGGTTGACCTAGCTGGCGAGACGAGAAATTTAGACCTCGCACTCCAAATATTTTATGCAAATGACACTGGGAATAGCCGCTCTTTCGCCGACTTTGGAGAGGAATTATGTGCTCCGAGGTCCAGAGGCAACTCCACTAATACGCACAGTAGAGATAAGTGAAAGTTTCATGAATTTTGGTCGTATACTAAAGGAACGTAGGTGTGTTCACGGGTTTAACGTGAACCGAGTGGACATTTCATTCTTTGTAATCCCAATGTTGTCTTCCGTGCGTAAATTACCTTGATCGTAAGATAATATTCCATCAGTTAGTTTCGTACAGACAATCAATTATGTAGTCCTCGGATAAATGGAAGACACTCACACGTTCCAGCGGGAGCGAGAAGATCTATAGAATCTGAGACAGTCTCTTAAGGCCGCAAAGCTCCCTAAGCAGGCGCTAGACCCTGTTCGGATCTCTTTAGTGTCACACTTGTCACACTTCCTCGAAAGAAAAGTAGCTCAATGGGATGGAAACGTATCGTATCCCCTGAGAGGGACGAGAAACTCAGCGATGGTGTAGACGAATGTTACTTTTCTCTACAAATAATTTAATAAGTGCAACATGATAGAGGAATCATTTGCAAGTATTTTTGTTTTCAGAGTCAAGCGGAGGTTCCACAGTGATACAAGTCGAAATGGGGAATGAGACATCTACCTTTACAGACATTGTAAGAAATCCGACTGACGAAGCTGCCTCGCAAGCTGCGGACTGACAAAACAATCTGCAGACAATAGCTGGAAACAAAATAATTCAGTCACCTCCCACAAATTTGTCATTTTATGCTTTTTTCATTCATGTTTAATTCCACTTTTGTCTTGAATAATGAAATATTATGAAACAGTAATTGCCTAAGCGTCATTACTCTGAAAAAATGCGGAGAGTAAATCGTACGCAGCTCTATCAGTTTTCCAACTTCAAATGAGTGTCTAGCGTTATTTGATTGATGTCTTTTATTGTTGACAAACGTTTTGATTAATTCAATAACGGAAGTTAGAATATAACAAGAAAAACATAAAGATAGAGGAAGTAGTGCATTAATGATTTTTACTTTTAAAAGTATTCACCTATCTTAGGAAAATGTTTAAGAAAAAAACAGTTCAGTAGCATATTCATAGCTCTGGTAGTAACGTGCGTTACTATGTAAGCATGGAACGACACATATTTCTTCATTTGTGTAGGATATCGTTAATAGCATCTATTCATTTTTGCCAACTCAGCAAATGAAGTACACATCCGCCCACAAGCCTTGCTTTAGTCCTGTGCAACTCGCAGATGTCGGCATCAATGAGAGATGTGTGCTGGAGCCGAGCTGGCATGGAAGCCCGCCTGGCGCTCGTAAAGCCGCCCAGATTTCGAGGTGAAGACGAGGCTGTGGTCGCATCCACATTTGTAAGCCGCACCGCCACCACGATAACTCACTCTATTTTACTGTCCCCAGACTAGAAAGGATCCTGGACTTCGGTGGGACAGTTATGGTAATATAAGATCATTTTATTAGGTGTTTGCATACATAAAAGCACCAAATACCGCTTCTACGAGTCTGCCCTTTGACTCGCGCTGCAGCGACGGGCCCGACTTATCCTATAGGACGTGGGAGTGGAGACGAGGAGGAATTCGATATGAAAGTTATAGAAAGATCTATTGCAATTTTCCTAATACTGATAATATATTTAGCAAACTACGCTGAGTGCATCGACGACCGAACACCTTAAACCAATTGAAAACAACGGCGTCGAAAGGAAGTCTGGTATAAATTTTCCAGCAATCAAGAGATTTTGGGTTCAACAGCTTGAAAAACACAACGTACTGCTACACCTTCCAGAATACTGAGCAGACGTGCAGAATATTTCTATGAATGAGAAATAAACTTTCCAAGGCGAATAAAATCTCGAAATGAATCATTAATTCTTCAATTAAAAATGATTACCCCGTTTCAAAAATATCGATTTATTACATCTTAGGAAAGGCAACTGAAATTTAATTTATCAATTACCGTGTCATAGTGGAAATATTGAATTTTTCCTGCATATGAATATGGTATTAGAATATAAATATTCTTGCATTCCCTGCTTACAGGATAACGTCACATTCACAGCAGTGAGCGCAGCATCAGTTCCAATAGATTTTGAAACTAATAGATTTTACCGGGAAGTAAGCTGAATTATAACTGAATCATCTTAGACAAAATTTATATTTTTTGAAAAGAGTTCTAATGTAGAAGGTTGATAAAATAAACGCTATAAACAACGTACTCGTGGATGTACTGGCAATGAATGCATAATAAACTTCAGTAGCAGCGCAATCCATTACCCTGACGTTTTTCTGGCCAACGAGGAGTACTGAAGTCATAACACCTAACAATATCGTCATTATATAAATACTGTGAGGAGAAGTTACATCATTGTCATTTTTATTAAACAAATGTTTATTGAGAATTATTTAAAAACTGAGAAATTACGTCATCGTTATCGTATTGGTGCTTTACATACATATCTCATTACGGATACTAGTTTAGAACACTAGAGGAACGATATATTCGTTTTCATCATAGTTCAAACAGGTAATCAGGGATCTGGCATTATCAGTGGCACAAATTATCAATTATATTACCCAAACACTATCTTTTATACTCATATCCCCTTCAGAAAAATGAGGCATCACGTGACCAGGGCACCAGCATCGTGTCATACAAAACTGTCATCACAAAACAAAAAGTCGCCTAGTCATTTTTGTCCCTCGATCCTAATTTTTTTATAAATTAAGACTATATTGTATCCTTTTAAAGCATATTCTATAACATCAATATGAAAAAATACTAATGGTGATTAAATGAAGAAGCTTATATAAGCTTTTCGACTATCTTAGTAATTCACGAATAAAGTTGTAAGAGATTTACGTTTGATGAGAATCATCCACGCAGCAATTATGACAATTATTTTGAAGACATATCGAAAACGGGGTGCCAAAACTGCTCAATATGACATTTAACAGTATTCACAACGTTACTTTCAGGGTGTGGCCCATTTGCGAACTTACCACCAGCTCGTAAAGTACCTCACTCTTTTTCAATGACAGAAATTTAGCAAGTATACTCATAGAATAGTTTTGAAACGGTTCTTACTTACATGTGAGTATTATGAGCAAATCAGAATACAAAAAAATGAGGTACGTAGGTACAGTTTCAGTAATAATCAGATGAGTACAACACTTCTTATTTTTGGATTCTATAGAAATAACAGTTGAGTGCAAATTGTAGGATATTGGACTATCTAAGACGTTTATATTCTATCTAAAATTTATTTTACAATTAAATATTATCTGTGCATGAAACTATCCATATTATTGATTACTGTCACGATGAGATATTCCGATCATCGTATTTCTTTAGCCACACATCACAGCTAATTTATACTCCAGATAAGATTATTTAGCCTTCAGCCAAGAAATTCATTTAATTCATTTCAAGAATTCATTTCAAAGAATTCATTTCTAAAGCTCAGATTTCTAAAATAATTGCTCATATCTTTTTCTCTCCCATTAATTAGAAAAGCAAAAATTAGGTAAATAAGTGGACCATGTAGTACTCACTTTTTTATGAAAAATATGTTTTTATGAAAAATATAGTACGATCTTTTCCTATCTCCGTGGTTGGCAATATTCTTTAAGAATACTTTTGAATGAAAGTTTATATCTTTATGCGATTTAGAACTGGTGAGAAGCTGTAGATTTTTATATTATTTACGAGACGTCAGAATTAAAGATCAACTATCGGAATCATTTCATTGTCTTACACAATTTTATACGGAAAAGAATGTTCGAATTTTACTTTCTGTCATCAATGTATTCGCTTTGAAATCAAAGTAAGGAAATGTTGCTGCTTTCGCAAGGGTGTCTTCAAGTATCTTTTTCTGTTTCGGGTACGAAGTGCTAGTTTTTATCCCGCAAATCATCCCCCGAGAGTAGATAATTTGAATATGATTTGAGCCTCGAAAGAGGTCCCACGGTTCTGAAGAAATTATTAGAGTGACTCCGTACCGACAAAAACATCGTCACACAAAGTTGGGAGACAGGGAGGGAAACCGAACGAAAAAGTGTCGCTTTCGGGATATTTTTAAGAATTAAGTTTCCCACTGGTTCATAAATTAGGCCTGGCATCCGGCGTTCTCTATTCTGGCTACGCCGGCAGCTGACGGGTGCAGTTTTGAGGCGAAGGACTGAACTGTGCGCGGGCCTAGACCCGAGCTGTGCAACGACGCGTCACCGAGCTGTGCCACACCAGGCCGAGCTCTGGAAAAAACAGAGCGTGGAGAAAAAAGTGAGTGCAGAGGCCCCAAACTAAGCTGTGCGAGGCACCAAGTTGAACAGTTGAGCACAAAACTAACCTGTTTTGTTCGAGGTCGCAAAATCGTGTAGCATGTGGATGCAAAACCGATCAAGACGAAGGCATTGCAGCGAACAGTGAGGGCGCCGAATAGTGACTGCTAGAGTGGAGTAAGTGAGGGATCGAAATCCATCGGAAGCCAACACTTACAAATGAAACCTATGAATTTCTTCATTACATAAAATGAATGCTTGCCTCAAACAAAGATTAATCGTAGAATTCATTGCAGATTTCGTCTCTCGACCTGGGGTATGGGATAAATCAAATAAACAAAAGTAAGGAACTTTATCATACGAAGTTTTTTCCGATTTCAATATCGTGTGATTCTAGACTGAGTAATGTATTTGTACCGTATCGTATGGTGACGTCTGAATTCAGGCTCTGCGACATATGCTAGAGAACTGGTAAATTTTTGGCTCACCGAATAGTACGAGGAAAATTTTTATTTAATGCTACAATGACTTCTTGCCCCTTCAGGACGTCAATGGCAGGATGCGTCCACGTGAAGATTTTGATTCATTTGCGTTGAACATTGAAAGTTTTTACAACATTTGATTCCTCATTGATATCGAGGTTTTATTTGCTTGAATGTTTGAAGAAATTGGTTCAAATGATTCCGATGTTCCATTTTACGATAGATTTTAACTTCTAAGCTATCGAACGAGTTTTCCGTTTTACATACTCTTCTGAGTATCTTCTCAATTAATCTAGGGAGTAAAGTTTAACATTCTACTGAATTGAAATATAGAATCATGTATAATGAAGAATATTGTCACCTGTCGAGATTTTTCTCAAGTCAAATTGAATCACTATTTTTTCTGATTAATTCCATTCCATGAAATTGGCTTATATGCAATTTAAGATATAAACAAGAAGTGACTAATGTACTACAAGCAGCTCCGTAGTTTTATGTACTGCATTATTTCGGAGGTGTGCACTCCGCGTCACAACGTTGAGGAAGATCCTTCCCCATCCTATTAATATCAATCGACGTATTTTATCTTGTGGTGCTCTCAAAATGGGTTTTGCGAAGTGCTCCCGGAAAACAATGTGTAACTGTTCCCAATGTGTATTCCTCATTTGATCCGGCAAGATTAGAGCAGTTTGTTTCAATGAATGTTTGAATGACAAAGGCTATATGTGGGTTGATTTTTTTGCAATGTTTACTTCTTTACTATATAAACACGGCGCGTACTCTTGCTGTCGTCCTTGAGTTGTAATAAATTAAAGCTTTTAGTTTGAGACTGGACTGAATTTATGCATTTGAACAGAATGTTAACGAAAATGAAGTGACACCAATCGTATCGCTCATTCTAATTCATGAAGTGCATGGGCATGTAGTCAGACCATATTTCCTATCGTTTCATGAATGTTTAACCAATCTGATAATGAGTAAGTCTCAAAATATTTGAATTTGCGAAAGATTTGGGTGGAAATGTAGTTCACTTAATCTTCATATTTTTCGAGCTTCGATTTTTATTATCCTTGCACTTCGACTCAACCCTCCGTATCCTCCGTTGCTGCAGCCACTGCTCTGACTCCCCACAACCCGGGGCCTCGCTGAAGACAGCGCCCCCTACCCCTGCACTCCCGGGTTGCCCTATCCGATTATCCAGCGAGGCTATGAAGCGTGGCGATGTTTGTTATTGTGTCGAGCGTCGTAGCGCCGATGACACTTTTCGAGACGCCCGATATGGGCTGCGACAGCGGCAGGGCCAAGCTTTAATGAGGGCCAGGGAAACTACGAGCAGCGAAATGAAATGACGGTCGACGACAAAACTCACGCTTAAGGCATATGGCTGGCGATGAACTAACTACAAACTTTGCACCCGATTTGGGAAGAGATTTATTCCTGACAGCTTCACTCAGAATTACTTTTTTACATAAATACTCGGTCAAAAGATTACCTGGGCCTGAAAGTGAGCTTCAAACACAATCATCAGAAACAGGGAACACTGTTTTCTTCATCAATGTGTGCTTAGATTGTACTCAAAATTGAAATTACGTTACACTTCGTTTACGTTTGCCGTAAAGTATCGATTGAATCCGATGGAGTTCACGAGTAGACTAGTGTGGCTGGGGCTACACATCACTTCAGAGAGTAATACTCGCACTGAACGAAGTGCTTATCATGTCCACCAACAGGTAAATCTGGAAACATCACCGTGTTTAACTTCGATCAACAAAGAAAAGAGTAATTTAAAATTTAAATGTTATAATTAACCGAATCAAATTTGTAAACACTAAATTAAAGACAAAGTAGTGATGAGAAGCAACATACAATGACAAAACGCTACTGCAAGCACCTAGTAGTGTTTCAGAAAAGGATTTGGTTCAGATTTTCAGCTGAAGAGAAATGACATGATCCAAAGGAGAATTTGGCCGCTTTCCAGAGCGACACTCTCCAGAACCGGTCTTGGGGACAACGTGCAGCGTCCTTCATGAGGATGCCTCGAGAACTGTAACTCGTTCTCGACACGCCGACATCAGCGAGATGTTCGGTGGACTTTACGTATGCATAGCTTTTTCTGCA
This sequence comes from Orchestia grillus, assembly GCA_014899125.1. Classification (NCBI taxonomy): domain Eukaryota; kingdom Metazoa; phylum Arthropoda; class Malacostraca; order Amphipoda; family Talitridae; genus Orchestia; species Orchestia grillus. The sequence continues at coordinate 1,730 of VOMN01068519.1, read as the reverse complement.
TGCCCCTATTATGAATCATCTATTTAGATAAAAATTGCAATAACATGTTATAAATGGCGGTCTAATTTTTGGCAGACTGTTCATGGCAATGCCCCGAAGAAGACATAGCACCAAAGAATACATCCTCAATCTCAAGACGTCGAAAATAAGTTTTGTACCATCAGGTTGTCACAATAGTTCTGAGCATTTTTTAAGCAACAAGTTTGAAACATAGGTAAATTTAGCTTTTAAAGTAACTGTTTTTCATCAATAATAAATTGCCTCACTTCTTTCTTTCAAAGTCCGCAAAAACATTGTTTGTTCTTTGGCTGGGCTCCATGGCGTACTGGTTAGAGTAAAGGCCTCGCAGCCGGGAAGTTCAGGGTTCGGTCCCGGCTCAGGATCACGTCACCAGAGAGTATTTCTCTTGGGAAAGGAAGCTTTAACCATACATTCCTCACATATCCCTCACCACCCCAATAATTGTAAGGCATTGAAAACCCAACGGTAAAACGTGTTGGAATTAATAAAGATTCATTAACTAGCTTGATAGACTAAAATGAACCCTCGAGAGAAAGAGCACAAATGGCATGTTTTATTTCATGAATTTAAGAAGAAAATACAGAATTTTCAGTAGGAAGATCACTCAAATAGAAGCAGATGGAAATATGTAGTGCGTGAAGCCACTTTCAGGAGATTGCACTTTCGAAAAGGATGACAGCAGTCTAAAGGATGAAACATAAGCGGACGCCACAGTGATTTGTTTGTGAGAAATTTTAAGCTGGTGTCGCTGAAAATTACATCATTGCCACAAAGAAGCTCTTCTATATACACGGAATTCAGTATCTGCCGTGAAATGAAAAAACTTGGTTATATCTCAAAGGTTATTAAATCGGTGATTTGTCAGGAAACAATCTCAAACAAAACATACATTGCAGTGTTTCATTGCGTTCTCGTCAACTGCAAACACTTTTTCTAGAGAAGATCGTTACTGTCCGACACGATCTAGTCGGACAGTAAAAAAAAAACCTGTCCCACTGCCTCAAAATAAAAGTTCTGTTGAGTGTGTTGTGGCACACGATGAGAATTATCCACTATCAGCAATTAGGTAATAATTGAACCATAACAGATGAAGTGTACTACCAACAGCTAACAAATTTAAGAACAGCTTTACAGAAAAAAACTGTCTTAATTGATGAACCGGAAAGAAATGATTTTGCACCACAACAAAAACCAGACCCCATACTGTAAGAATGACTTCCAATCTCCTAGAAGAGTTTGGTTGGGAAATGAAGTTTCACCCTCTATATTCTTCTGACCTTGCTAAATCTGATCATCTTCTTTGGAAGCTTGCAAAGTTGTTTAATTGTCTAAGACTCATTTCAAGAAATAAGGTTGAAGTGAAATTGACTTTTTATATTCAGAACTAGTTCATCCAATGAAATAATAAAAAGCTTATTGGCAGATCATGAGATGCTTTTCAGAACAATTGTGCTTATAATGAGGACTAATAACTGAATTGCCTGATTTTTTTTATATATTTCCTGCTCTGATCAAACGCAAAGTGCGTTCCTTGCTACCAAATACAGTATGGCTAAAGATAATAGTCAATAGGGGTTTTTGTCCATATTTCAAGAACGGTTTAAGCTATTGCTCTGAAACTTGGCACACTAGTCGATAATGTATAGCAAATGACATATACAAATTTTCAATAATGAGCTGTCTCAAGTTTTTGAATTAATAATTTTTCA
>VOMN01068510.1:0-20266 GCA_014899125.1 Orchestia grillus | reverse complement strand
TTGGGAATGAGGTCCTCCCGATAATACGTAAGGACCAATTTAATTTTATGATTTAAAAAATGCTTATAGAAATGTTTTCATTTACATACAAATTTAGTACTAATGTGAGTTCAAGTGCAAAAGTAGTATTACTCATAGATACAATGATTGGTTGTTGTACACATAAGAACTAAAAAGCATAGAAGCATTTTACATGAATTAGCCCATACCAAGTGTTTTATTTTATTTTTAGAACAAAATCGAGTGCATTAATTTTAAAGATGATGAAATCCGCATCGTAAATATGAAATATGATTTACAACGGGAGAAATGATAATTTAAGACACCAGTTTTGGACAGTTCGCACATTCGTTATTTAGGGGGAGTAGGAGTTTTTCATCAGGGTTTACTTCTTGGCATAATAAACGTATTATCACATAAAATGATAAGCCATGTAATATACCTGAATGACGTAACATAATGACGTATTTATAATTACAAAAGTCAAGGGTGTACCAGAACAAGTTATATGAGAATGTAGGCTGACATTATATGATTCAATTAAAATTGGAGCTTGAAAACTTCATAATATTTAAGCATGGCTCATCATGATTCCCTACTGACAGTCGTACTGGGCTTGTCATATTTAAAATACATTCATTTCTTAACTTGTAAAACCAGATGATGTAATTTTTCTCATTTTGATTGTAATTTATATGGGCAGGTGCTTTCTGACTCAATCGAGGGTAAATATACCCCAAGGAGGCATTAGAGGAACATTAAGGCGATACTACGAGTACCTCATTTTTATTTATTTAGATTACTCAGCGGGTGATAACAATTGGTATGAAAACATCCATTTCATCCTTCATTCGTAGAATATGGAGCATATGCGCCATCTATCGGTAAGATTATTGTAGAATAAATATTCAAGTATATGTTTGAAAAGAATAATAGTCTTCAAAATAATTTCCTTCCCTAACTCAAAATTTGCTCCAATCACGACAGTCGTGCAAAAATAATAAAAGTCTCGCAGCATATCAATATTTGAAAAAGAGTTTAGCATATGATAAAATGGCTTTTTAAAAATATGTACTTACAAAAAACGCATTGTAAGTGGATAACTGATTTAAATAATAGTTTCAATAAACTTTTAGAAGGAATTATACGTATATTGGAAACGCACGTGCGTGCGAAACCTTGCGTCAGTAAATAAAAAACCAGTGAATTGCCTAAGTTGAGTGGCTTGGTTGCCGGTGTGATGTGCCGGTTGTGCTCCGCTTGTCTGAGGGTTCGAGTCCACCTGCCACCTGCTCTCTTGGTGGCAGTGTACCGGAAGGCTGCAGCACGGTCGGCCATCCGTTTGACGGAACAACTGTGGACTCCATGGTGTAGTGGTTAGCGTGATGGCCTCACAGCCGAGAGGACCAGGATTCGAGCCTCGGTTCAGGCAAGGCTTTTCTCGTGACCACGGAGTACTTCCATTGGAAAAAGAAGCTTAAACCACACATCCCTTGCCACTCTAGTAGTTGTAAAACATTGAAAACCCAACGTTAAAACGTGTTGGAATTAATAAAGGCTCAGTTGATGTTTTCAATTATCCTTACAAAAAAGGATACGTACACAATGGGTGCAATAAATATCCAATGATCGGTGAAAAGTTCCGCCCGAAGAACTCAAACATCTTCGTCAGTAGAGCATTCCAAAAACTTGCTGGCTTTTCTGAGTGTACCTCGGCAAGATCAGGCAATTTGTGACATGAATTGGTTTCAACAAAGGGGTTTTTTCTTGGGGTGCTAGAATGGAATCTCCCGTTCCTAAGAACCACTCGAATTATGTGCATATATTTGTCCCCACTGCTCCTAATCATTTTGAAGTTCTCGTCGAATCATTCGAGGACGCTTCTGTACTTTACGTACTATATGTTTACCTGCACGGTTTGAAATTTTAAATGAACGCATTGAACAGGGTAGACTTGCAGAGGATTGATATGACATGAACCTTTAAATCGTACTTCCAATTGTTGGAATAAGTATTTTTAGCGGTGGTGAAATTTTTCTATAGCTCAATCTTTTTTTATGTAGGTAAGCAATTATTTATCTAGTCCTTTCTGGCAGTTCTTTTGTCTTCGCTTTATATGAACTAGAATCTTGAACGATGCTCTCCTTCGCATGCAGCTTTCAGACATTGGCTGAGGCCTGTAGTTGATGGTGAGTTTTACAGCATTCCTGTCAACTTAACCACTTTGGAATGCTCGAAGATTAGTTGTTGAATACTATTAGTTGTATTAGGTGGGGGCGGGGGGTATTGTATGCTATTTGAAGCAATAATCTTAGACTTTTGTCGATATTTACTATTTAAAGCAATAATTTAAGACTTTTGTCGATATTATGTCAATGATCAACTATTTTGTTTATTCGCATACCGATTTAGTATTTAGCTTACAAAAAATCCATCAGACGCAGAATTTTCGATTGTTTTGCTCTTGTGTTACTATGATAAATGAATTTTGACCAGGCATCGGATACTTATTGCTCGTACTGTACGTATGTATTTGGGCTCCATGGCGTACTGGTAGCGTGATGGCCTCGCAGCTGAAAGGACCTGGGAATCTCTCAGGCGAGGCATTTCACGTAACTAGGGAGTACTTCCCATGGAAAAGGGAGTTTAAACCACACATTCCTCACATGCCTCACCACGCCAGTAGTTGTAAGGCATTGAAAACCCAACGGTAAAACGTGTTGGAATTAATAAAGGTTCTCCCACTCAGGATTCATTGAACATGAAAACAAGTGATGAATGAAAAGGAAAAAATACATAGAAGAGATAGCGGAGAGGGTGTAAAAATTGAGAGACGGAAAGTGGGCGTGGCAGACAGAAGTCCCGAAGGTTTATCTATAGCCGAGGTAATGTAACATTCCCCTCTGGGAACGCGTCTCCATAGCGTACGATCAACAAACATAACTAACCTAACACTTTTGCCTATCCTGTGCCCCTTGAGGGGTGGTGAGTAGTTTAACGCTTAGAAAGTGTCATGGTATAAGAGGAATGTATATCTTTGAAATAAACTTCCAATTTGCTAGACAAGCTCTGAGAAAAGGGAGTTACTTAGTAGTGGTCACAAGATCATACGTAAATAATTGTACAATTAATTTGTTTCTATTCCAACGCATTTAGTCTGCTTCTATCATAGGCTGAGTAGTACTAATTGAGACAAAGAAAAATGGTGACTATCGTAGATCTCTTTATTCGTTAACAAAAATAAGAATATAATACAAAACTCATGCATTGCAAGGGATTCATACGAAAACCTTAAAATAAAATGGCCGGAATCACACTCAGCTATGCATATTTACAGCTAATAGAGCCATGTGGTAGAGCCTAGCAGTCTGTGAAGTAAACCTTCTAAGGTTGAAAATAAAGGTACTCGTATGAGTGCAACTACAGCACGTACTGAAATGAACACGAGTAAAATTTATCCTAAATCTGATTTCATATTTGTGAACCATGGAATTGACATTAGTGTTATAGTTAGAAATTACTCGAGCACCAATGTTATTTTTGGGTTAGACTCTTCTCCAGGCAAAGTCTGGCAATTCAGGTCTAAATTCAAGACCCATATCTACATCGCACTATTGAAGCCACATCGTAATCACTCACATGGGCTTTGCCCTTGCATGACATTTGGATGTCTCATGAAGCATCTGATTCTGATGCATATTTTGATAGAAGTGTAATTTTGTCGACCAGCTTAATTTAATTGCACCTAGAGGCAGATATTTTAATCAATGCCAATGAGGGACATTAACATACAGCGTAGTGAAAAGATAAAACCGATGTAGTTCGTTCTACGATTTAGTCCAGATGTTATCTAAAACCCTACTTTATTAATGAAAAACATAATCAAATTATAAATTAAACGACAATGATTAAAGTAAATTACTTTAAAAAGTCTATTTAGAAGCAAAAAGAACTCACCGTTCAATGAAGCATTCAGTTTCGACCTCCAGATTAGTAAACTGCCATTGAAATCTTTCAATTATTGTAGCAAATGTAATAAGAGCATTGAATAAAATACCTTGCGGTACACCAACTCAGTAATCCATAGCAAGAAGGAACATGGTGACGTCATGATGAGTTACAAATAGCCTCATAGAGTGAATATTCCTCTGAGACACGGCATTTTAAGAAAATTCGAGCATCAAAATAATCCATTTGAGATGGTGTACCAATTGTACCAGCACCTCGGACGTTACAAGAGAAACAGCTTGCGACTCCCAAAGACACGGAAATTGAAGAAGGGAAGCTGGCCATATCATTAGGTTTTTATTTGGCAGAAAATTTGCACTTTATTTCAGCCTCACACAAGAAAGAAAACGAAAATCAAACAGAAAACAGAACTTCCAAGAAGAACAACCCACAACAGATTCACTCGCAGACTCGATGAATTTGTGGCGAGACAATAAAGACACGATAAGAATGTGCGTCAGTATGAGAAAGAACTGATTAAAATTCAGTCCTCATTCGACGTGGCTTACGGAAAAATTCAACAGAATCTTACAGAGAAATCGCTGCAGACATGGAAATTTGTTAAAAAGTGCAGACTGAATAGCTTCATTGAGTCTTCCGTTTTGTAGTTACATTTTTTAGATCAGAACTTCATTACGAAAATGCGATAAGTTTGAACTAATTAATTCTACAGCAATAGGAGGTCTACATTGGGAATGCACAATGCACTGTCGTTTAATGATACTAGGAGGAAAACGTTCTCACACGCAACGAGTAACACTTTTAAATTCATACTCAAATAAATTGCTGAAATTGTCATTTTTCATTCAAATGAAATTGTTTTCTCAATGGATCGCAACTTTCATCAAAATAAAGTCATTGTTGTAAATTACCAATGTTAAAATTTAGTCACAATCAACACGAACAAAAGTTTGAAAAAATGTTTCCTAATGACTCCAAAAGCAATGCAGACATAGGAAAAAATATCCTGAGAAGGTTAATTTGGAACTATCAGAAAAACACAAATTTCCGGAGTTAATTTGAAATTTTTAAAATCTGTAATAACATTGTAATAACCGTTTAAAGTTACTCATTACTAGCAATAATCTGGTAAACCTACAGACTTACTTTAAAAGAACTGTTATTTATGTACAACACAAACTTCAGTGCCGGTACGATATAGTCCATTTTATGTTAAATTACTTAATAAAAATAAGCCCGCACTATAACTCTCACACGAAAGTTTAACTTTCGTTTCCATCTATCAGTACTATGCTTACAGACACACAAAACTCTATTGCTACAGAATTGAACAGCATATTTATTCATGCTATTTTCCATTGCACGACCGAGCCATCGCTGAATGAGAACTGCGCCATATTTCACTGCTCAATTTACAACTATCCTTTTGTACATGATGCTGCAAGCACCAAATGAACAAAAATTCCGTTGGATCGCACAGATTTCACTGCTAAATCTACGCCAAAAATTGGTCCGTTTGTTCAATTTGATGACACACCCGATTTGTTAGGATTGGTTTAGTCCTGGTCGTAGTCAGGCGGGCAGTTTTGGAGGTAGTATGGCAGAGTGCCATTTGAATGATAACTTCTCGTGCTGCGGGCGCCCAAAGTACCGTAATGGTGAGGCCCTAATGCCACAGGAGTACCAGGAGGCTTCATCATCTTGAGGGTACTGGAACGCGAGCTGGGATGAGGTAGGGTGGGGTATTGCGGGTACGCATACGACGGAGGAGGCATGGGGGGCTTCAAACACGTGCACGGTACACCAGCCATGTGAACTGGAAGCCTCTTTTTGGATGAATCACAAATATATTTCACAAGGCACGCGATCAAAATAACAAATGCTACGAAAGAAATGACACCACCAACGATACCGATGATCAGAATGTCCATGTCGTTCAGAATGCCCGCTCTTTGTACCTTAGATTTTGATGATGGGGACGAAACATCTTCAATGGTGATAATGTTATCGGTAGTCACGCTCCGATGAGTGGTTGTGAAGAGAGGAGGATCAGTGGTCGTTGTAGTCGGAATTCCTTCACACGTGAGCTCGCTCTCTTTCAGAAGACGAATGAGTCGTCCAACGAGTTCGGAAGGAGCAGAGCAGGTAACGTTATAAAGGTGGTCCTCAGGCTTCAGCGTTCCCAACCAGCGTTGCAATGGACGAGCGTTGCAGTCACAGAATAGAGGGTTGGAGTCCAAACCGTCGAGTTGGAGCCGTCGTTGCCGAGGATTGAGGCCGTTCAGGAACTGCGGACTCAATGAAGTGATTTTGCTATTTGAAACATTCAGATTAATCTGTGAAGACATTGGCACAGGGAAGAAAGCATGCGAGTAGAGAGAGCTTACACTCGTGTTGACGAGACCAATATTCAGAACTGGGCTGTTAATTCCGGCGAATGCACCTCCAGAGAGGGCTTCTACAGCTTTACCACGGATTATCAGCGACTCGAGACGAGGTGTAAAAGATGGATGGAGTTGATCGTGAATCTCAGAATCAGTTATCTCAATATCAGCTACTTTGAGACCAGGTAAAGACTCCAAAATACCACGAGCATCAATAGAATCAACTGCAGGTAGGCTGTGGAGATGGAGTTCTTCTAGAGTCTTCAGAGACTGCAATGCAGAGCGTTCAACGCGCGTCACGCTTTCTAAATGAGTGGCTTTCAGGACTTTGAGTTGAGCCAAATATGAAAGGTCTCCGCGGATGATATACATGAATGGATTGTAGGAAATATCCAAGTATCTCAAATAAGGTAGCTTTGGCCAAGCAGAAGCCAGCCCAAAACTAAGATTTTTCAATTTGTTTTTAGACACGTCCAGGGTGTGTAGATTACGAGTGAGAGCAAAGGCCTCATCCTTGAGCTCTCGTATGTGATTGTCTGACAGGTTCAGGTACAGTAAGAAGCGCGCTTCTATGACTGGAACTTCAGTGATGTTGGTGCCTGCCAAATTAAGATAACGAAGAGTTTTAGGCTCATTTAAGATCACGTTGATATCGTCTTTAGTCAGAGGATTGTAAGATAAGTCTAGACCCTTGATATTAACAATTATATCAGCATTGCTGGGCACGTTTTTAATTCTGTTGTAAGCTAGGCTAAGGTCGCTCAAAAAGAAGTACTGCTGACGCAATGCTTTCACAGGAATTGCGGGAAATTTATTGTGCGCCAAGTTTAAGTCTTGAAGTTTTTGAATTTTTGTTCTGTGGAAGATAGAATCAGGGAATGAGCGAAGATTGTTGTAACTCAAGTCCAATCTGACACGAGATAGCCCAACGAAAACATCGCTGGGTAGATGAGTAATATCGTTGTGGCTTAAATCTATGATCTGGAGTTGAGTTGAGTTTTGCAGAGCCTTTTCGGATATTTCTTCTATTTTATTGTGAGATAAAATAAGCTCTCTCATCCTGGGAGAATTAGAGAGATCATCGTCACTGAGGCGCTCGATTTCGTTATGTTCCAAGTAAAGATGCTGCAGGTCAGGCAAACTGCGCACCACGTCGGCAGGGAAGGTAGAAATGCGGTTGTTCTTCATGTTTATCCATGTCAATTTAGACAGTAATTTGAAAGCAGGACTTTGAAGGAAAACAATCTCGTTACCACTCAGATCTAAGAGTCGCATTTCTGTTGTTTGAACAGGAATCGTTAAACGAAAATATTCTTCTTTGAAAGCAGTCAACTTATTGTCATTGAGCCTTAAAATGTGAAGGAAAGGAGTGTTGAAGAAAGCTTCGTCATCGATACGCTCGATTTGATTCGAACCTAAATCGATGGTGTGGATGAACAGCAAAGTCTGGAAGGCATTTTGATGGATCTCCTTAATTTGGTTGCCGCTCAAATTAATGACGTTAATGACAGACTCATTGAACTGCCCAGGCTTCAGTGAAGTCAGCAAATTTTTGCTCAGGTTAATTTCTGTCAGCTGGGACAGAGGGCTGAGAACACTAACAGGTAGAGTTGTGATTACATTCTCACTGAGGTCCAACGTTTTGAGCTCAGGTAAGAAAAGGAATGTATCAGGGTGAATAGCAGAAATATTGTTTTCCGAGAGTATAAGTTCAGAAACTTTAGGGAAATCTAGATTTGGAATCTCAGCGAGTCGATTCAAACCAAGATTCAACGAAGTAAGACTGTGTTTGAGACCTTGGAAGCTGCCTGCGGATAGGGTAGAGATAAGATTCCCGTACAAGTTTAACTTTTCGAGGTTGGTAAGATTGCTGAAAGTGCCCTCTGGGATCTCTCGGATTATGTTGTGGGCGATGGAAAGTTCTCGAAGTTGAGGAACATTTTCGAAACTGCTGGAGGAGATGACGCCCACTCTGTTGTAGTCCATGGTGAGCACCTTCAGGAGCGGCGTTTTGGCGAGGGCGGCCGAAGGAACTGACAGAATTTTGTCGTCGTCCAAGTAGAGCTCTTCGAGAGAATCTAGCCCGTCAAAAGCATCGTCTTCGATCTGAAATATTCAAATGTAATATGATACGTACATCAGGCAACTTGTTATTCATGAAATTCCGTTTCATCGCAGTAAGAAATAAAATAAAATAAAATTAATGTTAATCAGAAATAACGTTTAAGTTCTGCTCTTGATACTTGTTACAGTACCACGCTAACAATGGGTGGAATTTGAACTATTTAAGCATAGTTCCATACCAAAACAAACGGCTTTAGAAACTCAATTTAATGCTTCAGGAAGACATAAGAAGGATCTAAGTACTTTAATATTAACAAACATTAACAAGAACGATGTCGTCTGCGAAGTGCTAAGAGTCGTACAGTTTGCATCACCAAAGTTTTGTCATAATAAAAATATTGAGTTAAAAAACAACAAAAGCTCAAGTTTAGCTATTTTATAGCTCACAAATTATTAGATATCAAGTCACAGAAAACAAACTTGCAAGCAGCCCTGATATGTCTACAAGTCTAAAACAAAAAAATCTGGCTTGTGCAAGACTAAAATCGTACCGCAGCTACCGAGTGACACTAGGATAGAGCCAACATTAGACAGAGTGAGGCAGTCGCACAATGGAGCCAATTATGCGCATTACCTTCCTGATGGAGTTGACGGACAGCCTGAGGGACACAAGGCCTTTGAGTTGCCTGAAAGTGCCAGGGTTGAGCTGCCCTAAGGAGCACCGCGACAGATCCAATTTCCTCAGTGATGCCAGGGGCCCAAGCGCAACGATGCCCCCGAGGTTCTGCAAGGGTTAGTTCAAGTAATAAAATTTGCTCGATGTGATTCTTAGCAATAGCGGATCTATTTTGCTGCACTTTACCTCTAGCCAAATAGTATTGTTACAGAAAATTCTTAATTAGACACCAAACACTAATTTAGGCTTTTGTCACTTTCCACGAGCGCAGGGAAGACTTACAAGAAAATACCCAGCACTCGTGAACAAGTGGAGCGTTGTACTTTTTATGAAATGATAATTGTAGAACTAGAATAATGTTATCCAAATAGCTAATGTTGACATCAAAGCGTGAATGATAATGAATGAAATGAAACACTCTGTGATCACTTCCTGGAGCAGAAGATAGAAGGAAAGTTGCCGTATCAAAGAAGGAATATGTAACTTCGAGGAAGCGAGATTTCTCAGTTCTCTTTCCTCCAAGGTTTAGCCATTCTCAAGGATGCAAGAACAAATCACATTTTAACCCTTTGAGAAATCGTTCTTCCGAAATTATAATTTAAATTCAAAATGGTTTGGCCATGGATATTTTAGCCTATTGACTTGGAAAGCGTCTTCATGAACAAATTGTTATAAAAACCTGAAAACTGTAACCCATCGAATTCTAAACATACAAGTAGTTTTCCAAATTCATTCAAAACTTCACCATGTTACCTGCACAAACTCAGAGTATATAGAAGTTTCAATGAACAAATATGATTCATAGTGTATATACTTAATGAGGTGCCAGACGCACAATACTCGTTTTCTCTGACTTGGAAAACGTAAATGCATAATAACACAGAGCAAAAATCGAGCTATTGCTAAGGTGTCCCTGTTGGATTCAAAGAGGTAACGACCTGGTGTCTCAAGCATAAGATCTCTCACCTGGATGAGGTTGTCTTTGAGGACGAGGGTCTTGAGGCCCCTCAAATCCTTGATGGCCTGATCCGGGACCTGGGTCAGGAAGTTGTCGGACAGGTCCAGTTCTTCCAGGCGGTCCAGGCCCTGCAGTGTGCCGCTCTCCAAATTTGCCAGTCTGACAAGTTATTTGAAAAACAGTTAAAGCTCATGAAAATTGAAAAGAGGCTGTTAAAGGATTTCCCATATCAAATACTACTGTTGAAACGTTCAGTAGTACACTATCTTGACGATAAAATCCGTCGATTCTTGGATGTAAGAGCGATTTGTGTGATGTGAATGTCAGTATTTATACTCTACTTTAGCCCATGTTGATTTAGTAACGTGGATATCTACACCAGACATTAAGATTTCACGTTCCTTGTTAGACGCTTCTTAGCTCATGCCGTAAAATAAAGCCTGACATTGATGTAACACACATGAAAACAAAGAGCATGTACCGCCCGCATCGTCTCTAACACGTGACTTCAAGCTTCCCACGTTTGTGTTGTGGCATCCCAACGTAGAGGCAGGGCGTGGATAAATATTATTTCAGAAACCGAAAAGCTTTGAGTCTTGCAACAATCAGATAAGAAATTTGACATGAGAAAGGAGACCGAGCTTTGCAAGCCTTAGGAAACTGCTCATATTAGAGCTTTGAACAACAACAAAACTGATGACCCTTAACTTCAAGCCATTTCATATATGAAATCATATTTCCACTGGAAGCAAGATTTAAATTCTGGTTTATCGACACACAACCACCTCGTAGTTCCCGAATGATTGCAGAAAATCAGTTGAACAAATCATAATTTAAAAAATTAATTTCGCATACAAACTCTAGCAATTAAAATTCCCACTGTTCTTAATTCGATTTTGTGTGTAACGAAATAGCTTCTTGCAAGACACAGACATGACCGCGTCACTGCATTTTTTGCAAAAAAAAAGAAATACCACTTAGTTCTCTCCTAAGATAAAGAGTCGATGTATTCAAACAAAGGGCATGAGTCTTAATTAGCCAAATTTCACTGTCAATGTTCACGGGCAATTCAGTAGGCAGCAATACAGCACAGCTAGACCTCGATGAAAGTCGTCTTTGTTTTATGTACAATTGAATTTGTCTTCAGAATTTTTAGTTCCAGGTAACCGAAATATGGGCTCATCAGTGAGCAGATTTGAAATCCGTGCTCTTGAGGGAAGAGCACGGATTTCGAGCAGCTTACACTAAAAATTTTGAACACAAGTAAAATCGCGCATAAAATTATTGCGACTTATAGAGACGTGTATGTCAGGGCAATTTTCCCCTAATCATTTCCGTTGACGATTTCTGTTTACAAAGCCTATAGTCTTGCCGTGCTGCGGCTGCATGATCTGAAGGACGAGAAGCTCTCCTTACCAAAGGAGGCGCACCAGAAAATAAAGAAAATAGGCTCGAGTCGCTGCCCCGGACCTGTTGTGTGAGAGGTCGAGCGTGGTCAGTTCGGGCAGGTCGGTGAACGCCCCAGCAGCCACCTCGGGGATGTTGTTGTTCGACAGGTTCAGGAACACGAGAGCGGTCACGGGAGAGAAGCTGCCTGGCACCAACGGACCTGCTCATAGTAGCGTCCTATCGTGAATAGAGCGAATTGTACCACGAGTTTCGCATTGTGAAGTAAGGGGTAAAGCTCGAGTCCGTTGTAACAAATATAATGTAAAACAGATTTAAATAAACGTATTACGATTGCTGAAATATAATTTTTAACAACACAGACTTCAACTGAACCGGCAGAGAAAAAAGGTGCATGACAACAACAAGTTTGTGCTCTATGCAAGTGAACTAATTTCATCAGTGATTATAGTAAAACTCCATTTATCTTCAACATTTGCTTTACTCAAAATACTGCTTTGTTTAAACTACATTATAATTAGTTTCATATCGTAAAGAAATATTTCATTTAGACATAATTACGTAATTCTCGTATATTTAAAGTCAAATGTATCAACGCATTTCGGATTTCCAGTAGGTTTAGTTGCTGAACCATCCAAACGTTTTAGCAAAAATTAAGTAATATATTTTGCACGTCAAATTTGATGAAGCCGCTGACATTTTCCTTTGAGACTCTTTCTTAATGAATATTTGAAACTTACGTAGTTCGGAAAAGGATAATTTTAAAAATGCACTCTGATCTTGCTCGTACCTTCACAATTATAATTTCCATTTAAGGGAGACTCTAATACAAATTTTATTTGCATTTACATTCTTACAAATTAAATCTAAATACACATACATAGTGGCACTCACCGATGTTGTTCTCCTGCAGCGTGAGCACCCTGAGGGCCCCCAGACCCTCCATGGCAGGCGTGGGCACCTCGGTGAGGTGGTTGCCCTCCAGGCGCAGCACCTGGAGCACCTTCAGCGGCTCCAGCGTGTCGACGTCCACTTCACGGATGCCATTGTAGCCCAAGTCTAGAGTCTGTCAAACCAGGACACAAGCGGTGAGCAATACTGACTTGCAAGTCTCAAAAAATCACTCAACATCAAAAGCTGCTTCTCTGTCATACTTTTGAAAACTTTTTCACGCAGCTTTGTGAATGAAAGTGACCCATAGAGTCAGGAACTAACTGAAATAGCAACTAAGAAAATAAAATTATTTGGTTAAAGATGAATTGCAGGGGTTATACAGCAATACAAATGGCGAAAAAAATTCAAAAATTTGCAATGGTAGATCTCATCAATTCCAAAAAGTTTGACAATGATCTTAGTTTTATATCTTCTAATACCGTAAGAAATAATTCATAAATTATTGAACTCCAAAACGGGACGCTCGTGGCTCCAATATATTCATTGACATCTTTAATAAAGCACTCTTAGCGATCCAAAGCTGTAAGTGCACTGTCAGTATGTGAAGAAAGCGGTGTGGAAATGGCCACACACTCAAGAAATGATAAAGGGTGTAGTAGTGTAGCACTCTAGATAACCAGACAAATTTTGAAACATTTGGTCGGAATCAGGTCTAGACAACAAGAATTACGCACGGACACAACAGTGAGAGACTTCAGTCCGGCCCGACTCCAGCGTTTAACAATGGTTGAACGACTGGACAGAAAATCTTTCCATTGTCAAAACCTAAATATTTTGTCTATCGTTAGAGCGAATACTGACTATTTGAATTGATTATATAATTGGTACATTGCTAATTTTCATTCAAATAATCGAATCATGAGCAAATCAGTAAATAACTAAATTTTTTATTAGTTAGTGTAAAGGTAGGGCCCTAACCATATGGAATGCGATCTCAAGAGAACGAAAAGAAGGGGCCATTTAGGTTCGACTTTATAAAGCATGGAATCTATGTACAGCGTGTTCTCACACAAGATCCCCGGCACATAGAAACAGCAAATTAAGAAAGAAGATAAAGAAAAAATAATGAATAATCAGCAAAGAAAGCATGAAAAAGGAAAGAAGCAAAGTGGGCACAAAAGATAAAAATCCAAAAGGCCTCGCAATAGCTGAGGTAACCTAACAGAGTCCCCCTGGGGGTGCCAGTCCCCATAGCAAAGGATAGACAAACCTACTTCACCCAACCCTATTGCCTAGGGCCTATCCTATGCCCTTAGAGATGTGAATAACTCATCAGAGAGCGAAAAAATCAAAGAAAAATTCGGATTTGGGATATATCAGAAAAGCTAAGGTGATATAAGAATATCACCGACCGCGATATACGTTAGTAAAGTTACCTCATTCTATAAAAGAGCTATTTAGCTATTCATCACGCAAAAACCATGAAGAGTAAAATGTATCGGTGTTTAAAATCTCAATCGTGAGCTCATGGGTTGTAAGAGAAATATTTAAAAAATAAAAATAAAAATAAATTGTTTTACGATTCCATAGTGAATGATCTTGTACTCGTATTGATATTTTAATTCTCTTAATATTTTTGGCCGCAATTAGAAAGCAGATTAATGGCGGTTGAGAAACAATTAGAAAAAATTATTATTATTATTTGAGCCCCAGAACTTGACCAAATACATATAGCCATATCTAAAGACCCGACTAAATAATCTGGAAAGCACCCGCAATGTTGGGCAGCAATAAGTCGACAGTGGCAGACCTACGCAGCCGGTACACACGCAGCCGGTACACACGNCGATACACACGCAGCCGGTACACACGCAGCCGATACACACGCAGCCGGTACACACGCAGCCGGTACGCACGTAGCCGGTACACACGCACCACCAACGACGTGAGCTTGGCGATCTCAGAGCTGCTGAACACAGGGCTGTAGGTGTCGCCCAGCAGGTTGCTGCGCAGGAACAGCTCTTGGATGCGGTCCTCCAAGCCCGTCCACACGTCCTTGCTCAGGCGCCTGATCGAGTTGTCAGAGAAGTCCAACTGCAACACAGAAAATTATTTATATTTATCAACTCCGTAGCGTGAGAGCGTGCTGGCCTCCCAGTGAGGAGGTCCCCTGTTCGATACCCCGGGGCATGGTTCTTCCCTTGGGAAAGGGAAATTAAACACAACACGCCTAAGCGGGGGCACACCAGTGTGTCCTGGGACGTGGCTCACGAACTAATTCCAAGGTTTCCGAGGTCACCGTTCACACCGTGGTAGGTGCATTCACACGGTCAATGTTGACTACACTCACCATGTGGATACACCGCCGGTCACCTAAGTTGTAACCGTTAACCGAGGAACCTATCATGTTTAGCTCACACTTTAGTGAGCTTTTCCAAATTTTGAGCTTTTAGACTAATTTGAAAGTCGCTACATGCACGATGACGTCATGGTTCTGTAATAATTTTTGCGAAGTAAATCTAACCTTACTTTTTAGTACATAGAATTCACTCTTTTCACATAAGAGCATCCTTCGCTGGGCATTCCCGAGCAAACATTAAGGAATAAATGCTCGCAGACCTCGGCGTCGAATCAGGCTTACAACCAAATTAATCTATTACCTGGTGAACATTTGAATATCAGCTCATTCAGAGTAGTCGAAATAAGATGGTCTGAAATACGCCACTGATTAAGGTATTCAACTGAAAGAACTTATACTTGAATGAAAAATTCAGTCAGTCATTAATCCATAATATATATCTCTATAAGATAAATAAAGAGCAATGTGTGTTTATATATTTATTCAATTTTTATTTATTTTTTATTTTTATTTCTTCATTTATTTATATTTTTCGTTTCCGCATCGAAGATGTAAAATAGAATTACTTTAACTGTACCAACAAATATTGGCTTAGGTAATTTTAACATTAAAATTGCTGGTAATTTTCTATAATCATCATTGTTTGCGTTGTATTCGTGCTACGACTGTGACAGTTGCTTTTAAAAAAGAATTTTTTTTTGTAACATATTTTCAGTAAATTCCAATTTCAAAGTTTATAAAAGTGCATTGCATCTGGAAAAACTGGAAACACCCATGGTAAAAAGCTGGCGATGAGCCCAGGAACGAATAGAAAAACGAAGGCAGACTTGAACACAAGAGAAGATTCAAATCAAGAGGGCAACAGGGAGGCGGCAACCGCAAGGCAGCCACACCACACGGCGGCACAGGACCGTGTGGTTGGTGGCTTGGTCGGTCTCTCCGTCCCCCTCATCAGCATTTTATAAGAGGATACTGCTGTAAGCCGCCTCACATACGGAGTGTCGAAGATAGGATATTGAATATCGCATCGTAATAAATGAATGTAATCTAAATAGTTAAATGTTCTATTTGATAAATCATGATACCACGATCGGTCGATTAAAACAGTTTGCTTATGAATAGTTGATTCCAAAGGAAACAATGAGGGAAACTTAATACCCAGTACGTGCTTTACTGAAAAAAATACATCAAATACAAGAATAAATGGGAAGTCCCATCATTTTTGACGGGACACGTATACTATTTATTAATAAACACCTAAGTTTAAACATTACATACGACAGTATTACTCCTATGTGTCTAACGTGTTCTTCGACGCACAGTAATACTTAGTATTTGCTAAAATTTTCAAGAAAAGCATTTTTTAGCTTTACGTTGAATTGATTTAGATAAAGA
The DNA here is from genome assembly GCA_014899125.1 of Orchestia grillus. Taxonomy (NCBI): domain Eukaryota; kingdom Metazoa; phylum Arthropoda; class Malacostraca; order Amphipoda; family Talitridae; genus Orchestia; species Orchestia grillus. The sequence continues at coordinate 4,160 of VOMN01068510.1, read as the reverse complement.
AAAAACTTCCTAGCAGCCGAGGATTCGTTAGGATCAAAAGAATTAGAGTTAAACAGCGAGCAGGAGCTCGAACTGTTGCAAATAAGCTTTTTCCGTAATTCAACGAGCAGCCCAGCGAACTGCCCAGCGCTCAATAAATCTTTAGATAACAATCCCCCGCAAATTTAAGGAAGGAATCGCTTCCCGAGCAGGAAAATACCAAGCTCAATTATCCAAGGCGTTAACTTTCACCAGTGGTCAGAACACACAGATAAAGCCATCATTTTGAACCTTCTAGAACAATACAAGCCGAGCCGTAATAAAGAAAAAGTTGCTACAGTCCAGGAGTGTGTAATTTGTTAGAGAAATCAGCGAGGCTCACATCAACTACGTCGAGATACCCACGAGGAAACACTTGCGCTAGCACATCAATTATCCTGCTCTTGAACTGATAACAAATTGCAATGCATTTTAAAAGAATTCCAATGAATACATATTAGAACGCTCAAATAAGTGACCTTTCCAGCACGCTGATACAAAGAAACTAATTTGACGAGTGGGACGTTCATGACTGTTGCGTGCAACAAAGTACCAGTTATTTTCATTCGAATTGAGGCGATGCACCTGTGCGCAAACGTCAACAAGTTTTAAGAGAAAAAATAAAGGGTGTGAATTCCACTGAAGTCAGGTTAATACTTTGGTACATGGAATGATCACGTGTATATATATATACAGTAAATGGTTCAGGCCAATATTGAAGTGCATTGCCAACGTCTCACATAATCCTACCCAAATAACCACCAAAGTGATCCGTCTTCGATGGTATGACAAGGTGAATATTTTCTGCAGCGCTTGAGATAAGCGCTGCGAAAATAAAGGTCGAATTTTTCGGCGTTCTCCTAGCTCAGTACTACTCTAACATATCTGTGAGATCCTCACTACTAACCGGAAAAAATCGAGCATCGTCAATTATTTTACGCCTTCATTCTAGAAAAGCTCATGGTATTTGCAGTAGATTTTCAATCATTGATAAGAATGCAAATGACCTTGGACTTCAGGCGCACCGAGTTAAAATATTGGGCAGTAACAAAAGAAGCTTTGAGTGGCATCTCAACTTGCAAATGAATTATTTCTAGTCAATTTTTAATGTGATTTGTACCACGCTCTGCAATACAGGTAATGCAGCAAGGTATTTCGACTCAAGTGCACAATTCAGAGGCTCACCACAGGCTGAGAATTCATACATGTAAACATAGAGGAACTTTTTAATTTCTTTGACACAAAAAAGACAACAAAAGACAAATGCAATTTTCATTTTAATTGGATTCAAGATCACTCCAGCCTTTTTATAGCCGGAAAGCAGAAGTTCTAATTTCCACTAGTATGGAACTTTTTCCACGTGTCGATAATACGTTACATGTCGTAACGAGATCACTGAAACAACTCAACTTAGTCATATTCCATTTTAATTGGATTCAAGATACTTCAGCCTTTCTGTAGACGGAGTGCAAAACTTCTTATTCTCACTAGTATGGAACTTTTTCTAGGCGTCAATTATTCGGGGAGGTGAAGAGATCAGTGAAACAACTCACCTTAGAAATGGGCAAATCGGCGTTAGTAAAGAGCTCAGCGGTCAGGGCTTGAATGCCGGCCTTACGTTGCTGGAAGCTGACGATGTTCACCCTGTAAAAAATATAGCACTGCGGTCAGCGTGAATGTAACACAGATCACGTTTATACTTGATGTGTATCACACTAAGAAACATGAGTGTCAGGCCTTATTAGACCTGCATCAGAACGGCCTAATCCTGATGAGCGAATGACCACGCTCGGCAGGACCATTCCTATGGTGTTGTCATCAATCCACACGGGCGATCAGAGTAACACATGCACCTCCATACCTTTCCATGGTAAAATTCACCTACAGCTTTGCTTCTATATGTAGTACGAGTATGTAAATTAAGTATTATAATGTAGGATAGAAATCATTATAAAGACACAAACAGAGCAGCTAAAAGATCCCGACTGAAGGCGAGGAGGAAAGAATTCTCTAGCTTCCCATTATTTCCACAGTGTAAAAACTAATTGATGTACAATATCAGGAGTTTCGAAATGAACACATGATATACGCGTGCATACGTAAATTATTGGAGGTAAATTCCGATTCCAACGTTTGGTCGGACAACTTGCAAAATTCGAAGTAAATATGTTGTTCAGCTATTTTTGAACACGATTTTTGGTTATATACTCGAATACCTAAACGCTAAATTTAATTTCCACAAAAACTCTTCGTGCAGGATTCAGTGTAGATTGTTTTCATGATGAAAATGAAAAAATGTTACTCAGTCTTGCTAACTAGCACTGTTACATTCAAACATCAAACATGTTTTCTAAAATTCTATGTCGTTATATTTTTTTCCGAAAAAGAACAATTAATAATTCGTAAATTATTTTTGCGTTACATCATTACGATGTACTTACTGATATAATACTTGCAGTGACCACACTCAAAAATCTGAAGCCGTTGATTGATCAAATAATACAAAAATGAGTTATTTTCTGGTTACTTTCACTCTTATTCATAAGAGATAATATAAATTATGGCAGCTTGTAAAAACAACATGAAGAGTTCCGTGTGCAATCATTTAAGGAGCAATACGATAGCTTGCACTAAACGGGGAGCCGATAGAAGGACGCTTCAAATGAAGGAGGTTTTGTGTGGCTTCCTTCCGCAGATAACTGCGTAATTGAGTCGCTCAACCAAATTGCTCGTCCATTAGTGAAGAAAAAGTTAACAGAGGAAGTGGATATATCTGGAGTTTAAACAAGCGACGCTAAAATAAAATTCAGCTCGAGAAGCCAAATAAAAATTACACTCCACCCAACTTCACGCCCAACTTTCTCATCGAGTGTGTCAGAACCACTGATTAGGTTAGGTTATTAGTTAGTTTAAAGCTCCCTAACCACATGTCCACGCGAAATGTGCTACGAAGAGAGCGAAGTGAAGAAAGGACCATTTAGTATCGACTGATGAGAACGGGAAATCCATGCACAGGGTGCACTTCTACACAAGACAAAAATTGCTCAGAGAAACGGTTAACTAAAAATGAAATTGTCAACAAGACGTTCTAATATATTAATGAAGAGTGAAAAAACAGAAGAAGGCAATATACTTGATAGCTGTGTTGAATACGTATCATTAACTGACCTAAAATTATAAAGAAGTTTTAAGCATTTAATAGAAGAAATTCAGAAAAAAATATCACATAAAATCCCCCTCTTACTGACCGTTGAGGGAGGATGGGAAAGTCACCAGGGAAGGAAACTTTATCGCAATTGATGTGGATTCCGTTGCCCTCCTGTGAGCACAAACACGGGATCCGTAATCTCTCATCAATGGCGGGGCAGTTGGGCGATTGGGAGGCCACTGAGGAGCACAAGAAGAGCAGCGCGGCGACCGCTGAGGTGGCAGCGGCCACGAGTATCGACCTCTGCCCCATATCTGCAACGAGAAATGGAGCGATCGTTAAAATCAGAGAGTAATACCAACGAGAAATGGAGCGATCGTTAAAATCGGAGAGTAATACCAACGAGAAATAGAGCGATCGTTAAAATCGGAGAGTAGTACCAACGCAAGTGCTACTACGTCAAACCTGAGCGGCTTGAGTAGTGCAAAGAAATTGGGATGATAAAGAAGAGCAGGTGTTTGAATTCGCTGTTGTTTGTAGATGATTACCATTGGGGAAAATGGGCATGGCAATACAAATTTTTTACACATTTTCATAAAAAGTATGCTTTCACACCATTGCTATGTGAGCTTAAATTTTGTACAGATCAGTGTTCAGATTTCATGTAAAAAAACGTTTCAGTACACTTGATCACAGATGAGGCCCTCTTGATGCACGAATCATCACAAACTGCTATCAGCTCCAATGCTCACTCTCATTGAATGTCATGCCATCAAATCCTGAAAGCTGCACATGGAAAGGTAAATCGCTCGAAACCAATAATTTTCTCCACGTTTACGCAGGCTGTGGGAGCGCAAGAGCAAACTCTAGCAGCTAGCTGCTCTGTTCAAGCTTGAACGCAGGGTCGAAGCATAGATTGCTGACCGGAGGTGATGCAAGAGTCTCAGGAACCTAAAATCAGAGGTGGGCAGCGCTACTTTGAAATGTAGCGGCC
>VOMN01068509.1:0-21027 GCA_014899125.1 Orchestia grillus | reverse complement strand
ACAGGTCTCATACTTCATGCCAACCAAACAGGGCCCATACCTCCTGCCAACCAAACAGGGCTCATACCTCATGCGAAACAGGTTCCATTCCTCCTGCCAAACAGGTTCTATACCTCATGTCAAACAAGGCCCATACCTCAAGCCGACGCCCAAACAGGCCCCATACCTCCCACCGACCTGATGCTCTACCGTTTTGCCCTGCCCTGTGACGCGACAGGCACGGAGGGCACGCGGGTGGGCTGGTACAGCGCCTACTCCAGCTCGCTGCTGGCGGACGCTTCTCTGGTGCACGAAGAGCTCCTGATCGAGTGTGAGGTGGCCATCCAGGACGACAGGGTCCTGGGGCGACGCAGTATTCCTTATTTTCCAGGTATGGAGAGCGAGGGTAACTTGGTTCCTTAGGTTGATGCGACGTTTGTTCCATGGTACGAATGTCGAATGGAAATGTTTTAGGTAGGTTCATGCAAGCATGGGAGAGTACCGAGATGTTTGTTTCCAGGCACGGATTGCCCAGGAAGGTTTGCACATTAGGTTCACAGAAGCACTGGAAATTAAAGGGATGTCCTCACTATTTTTAGAAATATTTCGATCTCCGGATGTGCACTACTTGATCAATATGAGTGAGGGAATGTGATAGGAATTGCAGTTCCTCCCTCTCGATTTCGTTCAAAAGTGAATTTTTTCAAGAACTTTCCACAGATAACACGATCAATATTGATGTTTGCGATAGTGTTTGCTGTACCCATTACCTTTCATACAACGGTTTTATATGAGCAGCAATGTAGAGCTGAATGCATTTTCCCTGGGTCATTAAACGTCAAAAAGAAATTTTTTCCCGATCAATTTCACGAGAAGAATGTTGAATGAGTAGTTTTCCTCCCTGTGATGTAGGTCCCATACCTTACTAGACTCACCGCCTATCTAATTCTATCAAAATCAATCAGTTCCAATGCATTACGTCAATCAGTTGCTACACTATAGGCCAATCAGTTATAACGTATCACGTCAATCAAATGCTACACTTCAAGCAAATAGGTTGATTAACCTCATGCTAATCAGTTGCATTACCTCACGCAAACCAGTTGCTTTAGCTCAAACACATCAGTACCTTTTATTATACAAATCAGTTGCTTTCCGTCATGCTAAGCAGTGGCTTCATCTCCTGCAACTCCGACGCGTCACCTCGCGCTCTTCAAGACTCGTCAAGAATCCGTCTTGAAAAACCGTTGGCCAATGTTTAGGTTATATGCAAGTACTGAACAAGCATCGGATTTCATTCAGAGCTGACACGGTACAGACTTGTTTCTTAGTTGCTCCACAGCGATGGTATGAAAGCAAGACGTCTCAGAACTGCTCAAGAGAGCTAATGCATTTATTCGGGCTATGGGACACCCAGTGATGAAGGTAGCTGAATTTGCTGTTGTTTCATGCTGCAATGTTATGCGAGTCTATCGACAATGGAAACAATTCGGTACGTATGACAATTCAAGTACAAAATTGGGGTTTTAAGAAAATTCTAATCGATGGGGACCGCCTCCGTGCGTCCCGAATTGCTAAACAGAATCACCTTGCATCAAAGATGGAACTACCGTGAAACGTCAATGATGGGCCTTCATCTGTTGTTTTTGAACGACCTCGTCGTAGGAAACTCCATGCGACGGATATATGGAGCCGAGTGGCTCGTAAACTGCCGATGTTAACTCTGTTTCACGAGACAACTTGTTTAAGCTGGGCCAGAGCACACGCACATTGGACTATATCGGAGTGGAGGAGTGTCATATGGTCAGATGAATCATGATTCAGTCTCTATACTAGCAATGATATCTCCGTCGTGTTCATATAGGACCTCATGAAGCCTTCATACATAGAGGAGGAGGAGAAGGAGGGTCTGTCATGTTTTGGAGCTATTTCAACGACACAGAAGTGGGTGTTTTAGTTGAGGTATCCGTCGAACTGGTCCAGTATGGCTATATTGCGCTGCTAGATACCCAAATTTTGCCATTTGGACATTGGCTGAATAAATACAGGCACGTTGATTTGCTTATCTCTCAGGATGATAACTGCTGAGTTTATGGGCTAGAACTGTCACTACTGGGCATGACTGTCATTCAGGATATGTCAGGCGCTTAGATTGGTCCCCTAAGTACCCAGTCACGAACCTAATAGAAAATTTGTGGGACCAGCTAGAACAAGTTAGAAATCGAGTAGATCGTCCATGTACTGTGGCTGCACTACGAGATCAGTTGATGCAGGTGCGGCTTAAAGTCGGTCAGGTGAACATTAGGACACTTGTAGACTCAAAGCAACGCAGAAGTGCCGCCATTATTCGTAGAGGTTCTACGCCATATTGGTACCACGCGACTAATATTTTGGTCTGTGGAGCTTATGTGCATGTAAAGGATCTCGTATCCATGCAAAGATTAGTGTGTGAAATATTTTTTTTTATTCACGTCCAGTCCCATAGAATAACTGTAATAACTTTCTTAGCTTTCAATTATCTTCACGATATGATGCAATAGTCAGGCATGAACTGCTTGAAACATTTCGAACATTTGCTTAATTACAACATGCAACATACACATTAGACAAACATGCTCGATAGCGGGTTCTTAGAGGCTGATAGGCTTTTGTAAGTGTTGTTAGCCAGACGAATGATAACGGTGTGTCCATTGACTGATGTGTCCTAAGCAAGCTAATTATTGGAACCTGTATTGAACGTAGGTCGTCAGCACGCTGTTCACGGCGCAAAGGCGTCTTCAATGTGTTTGACTCTGATAATCAAAATCTTACTGCTGAGTTATGGAGTTTCATTGAGCTGTTCTTACGTATTATCAATCATGTGTATTACTTCTTATTGAATCTTGTTAATACATGTACGTAGATTGTTTTATCATGAGTTGTGGATATTTTATGATGTTTCATTTAGATGGGAACTAATAGATCTAATGTAAAATCTTTTCGTTCAATGAGCAGGCTACGACGCGTTGGAGTGGTCCGGTGAGTAATAATTTAATAAATATGCAACACTAAGTAATAATTGAGTAATACGATTGAAAATTAATTTGCATTAATCTTACTTACAGTCCTATCTCATAAATTTGAACAACTACGAGGTACCACAATTATTGTGTATTCAAAAAATGGAAATAAAATTAATTTGTATTCCAATGCTTAAACTTGTCTGAAAATGCGAAGATAAAGTCAAATATTGCAAAATTAATTTGTTTGGGCTTTTTTTTATTTGGACATTCAAGTGAACTACACAATTACTGTCTCATACTTGTTTATCTATGATCGTTAAAATAAGATCAAACGATTCGATAACAGCATCGAATTGTGTGATAAAAAGTACATTGCAGCTTTAGTACGGAACCTAAGCTACCAATTTATGAAACGAACTTGAAACGCTGGAAAACTTTCAAACAACGAAGTTCGTATAAGGCGGCATTTAATGTCATAATGGCAATAGATGTTTCTTTGAGCCAACTAATTGGAGAAAAAAAGTCCCTCGATGCACTCTTCATGCCTGTTGAAAGCATGTTCTTGAGAAATATAAGTCAACTGATGTTCTTGAGAAATATAAGTCGACGGTACAACTTTCCATGCACAATTAATCTCTTTCAATTTGCCGTTGCACAGCTCAAGAGACTTCATCATCGGGATCAAGACGCGGCTTTGCAAGAATGCACAACGCAGCTATCCTCCTTCCTTCATTGGTTTCTATTTTTCACAGTCGATTACTATCGAAATTCATTTCATGGCGTTCGTTGGTCGTCTATTTTCTTATTCTTCGCGTTTGGGAAATTGTTTACACTTGCTTTTATTCTCTCACACGAGACTTGACCGCAACGTCTGACTTCGCTCGAGTGTTGTGATGAAGCCCTCATTTCTTCGCTGCATCTCGTGCGGGTGTGGACTGGAGGTTGGTATCTCGAGCTTTGTTTTCGGGGTAAATTAAAGCTGTTTATTTCGTACGAATATTTCGAAGTGGATAATTGTTGCGCAACTTTAGAGGGTGGTCGAAAAAAGAGGAAACCCAATTTTTTTTTAATTTTTACCTTTGATTTGAGGTATTTCTTACCAACTCTGCACGGCATGTCCGTACTTCAGGGTTTCCTTCTTTTAACATTATTAAATTATTCTTATGTACATTCTCTTCCACAACATCCTTATGTACGTAGGAATACATGGTATGATGGGAATTATCAGTCAATTGCCCTGTTCATTATTGTTTATTTGGGATGACTTCTAGCCTATGTGGCTTTATACATTGAATTTCAAGGTTTTAGCTAATTAAGTTTGAATTGCTCTTCCCTAATTTTCTTAATTAACCGATGAATTGGACCACCTTACGATTACCAAAATGATTTCCGTTGGTTTTCTGATTTTGAAATAAGTATCCTGAAGAAAAGTTCGTTTGCTCACATGGGTCCTCCATCGGGGTGTGTTGGAAATGAAATTTACTGCTTCCCATGATGCATTTCTAACGAGGAATTATTTGCCTTTCCTTGCAGTGAGGAAGAGCCGTTCGCTCTGATGGATCGAGCGTAGAGCAACACTGCTGGACCGACCTCGACTCAAGATTCCTTCTTTTCAGAAAAACGGAGTCACAACACACAAATTTTTCTGACTCATTATGGCTTTGAAAGTTTGAATCAAATATAAATGAATGCTCCCTGAACGTAGAAGGCGAAACAAACGTACAACTTTTTCTTTTTGAAACAACCTGTTTTGACACTCGTCATTTCTACGTTGTACAGGACATGAAAACCCTTCACACACACACAGACGAGTTTTGAGTCTTCAAACCGTCATGCAAGCGAAATAACTCAGTTCAGGACGATAATTCAAATTTGTTTCACCCATGTTTTTTTTCGAAGATCAAATGGAATTATTTTACTAGCAGATTCAGTCACTAACGCATGCGTCAAAATTACAACCACAGAGAAAGTAAACAAGGGATTTAACGTACATTCGCCGACGCAAATTTTCAGAAATCTCGACTCTGACTCAAGATATGATGCTGCAAGTTGACGTCATGGAAAATATTTTGCTGTGGTACAAATCAAAGAGGCAGGCATCATCACAACGCGAAACCGAATTTTTTCAGGTGCCCCGTGATTATTAAAAGACGGGCAAAGTAATGATCATCTAGGGATGGGGTGGAGGGGTGAGGGAAGGGGGGATTGGCTGATGGTTTAGTTGGTGCTGCATCTATTTCTCTGAATGTTTAGTGCATGTTTAAACTTAAGTTTTCTTCATTTAATTTGATTGATTACCATCTTTCTTCTCTTTTGCTCAGGGCTTATTTTGTGCATCTCCATCTCTTTTCCGTACATCCAATGCATGGAGTTCTGAGATAAGTAATTCTTTCTTCAACAGTTTTAATATTGGTTCTAAGGAGCATCAACCTCTGACTGGGCGGCTATGTATGTTTTACGACTTGTTTTGATTGACCAAACCCTGACTTCAGAACTTAAATTCACCTGAACACTAAACACATTTTTGCTATAAATTTTTCTTTATATACTTCAATAGTTTTCATTGGTAGTATAGTTAGAGTTTAAAATACTTCTGTCACTGAGGTGGCGTTGTCAAAACATCTCAATCCTCAACTCCTAAAATTAAAGAACTTTTGATTTGCAAAACTAAACCTAATCCTGCCTAACAATTCTTAGTTTTGCTAGCTCGTTGAGAAATTTCTTCACTCTGAAAAGAGCTCCTTCATTTATTAATTACATCTCATTCCCCGTAGAGCCGGAGGTTTTAGCGAAAATATTTACAAACTTTTCATGATTCTTAAGTACGTTCCGTCACATTTTAACAGAACTCAGCTTCGTCTAACTAACCTTCATGATAAACGAGTTCTTTATTTCATACGTGTGTGGTACTAACGTAGCCGTACATGCCTGTTTTTCCAGGCGAGTAAATATATACGTTTTATTGACCCGCTCGTTTGTTCGTCAGTCTGCATTTATCACGCGGCCTGTCCATATTTATATATTCACTCGCTGATACATGACTCACTCGTTTGTCCGTCAATCTTTATTCATCACACTGCCTGTTGATATTCATAAACTCATTTGTTGATACGTGACCCACTCGTTTGATCATCAGTCATTATTCACCGCACATTTCACTGCCTGTTGCCACTCATACTTCAGTTTCTTGCATTCGATGAGCCTCCTCTTATGAGCCTATCATAAGCCGAGGCCCCCGGGCTAGAAGTTACAAGCTATTATGCATAGTTATGCTACGAGGTTATTTTGTTACGTGTTACGTTACAGAGACCCAAATTCAGCATAAAATTTATGACATTAATTTGCGTGAACAATGTGAAATGTGAATATTCAAGGGTTAATTAACTATTATTGCCTGAGAGTAAAGGACGAGTAGAATTTTCAATAAAATTGTTTTAACCTGCTTAAAATAGCCACTCAGATGAAGCAACGAAACAGTATTTTGATACAATAAAAACTATGTTTCACAGTTTCTGAATTAATTTTGCAATTGAGTTTACAAAAAATGCAACTTGAAATCACAGAGTCAAATATTCTGAAATGACGGACAATGATACTGTATTGTTACAGTAAATCATATTGTTCCTAAAGGATAAAGCGCATGATAGATCATACGTTTAGCATTGATGGGTTAAAAAACTGATGGCATTATAGTCATAGCGACCAATGTACAATTTTGGTATTAAAATTTGCATTAGGTGTTGCTGAGTGTCTATGCTTCACATGGAGTGCCAGACACAACGCGTCGTAATGCACCCCAGCGCGGCAGACCTCACGGATCTCAACACATTAATTTCATCTTGAAATGCCTAGTAAATTCAGAAGGTAATCACAGGTCTTTCAGAAGAGTGACTACCGTTTATTTATGTTCTATGTATTGCACAGCATCAGTGGTCGCATTTTCACGCACTTTGATGTTTTCTTCATGTGTAGATATTCTGTGCAAAATTAGTCTCTGTAATGGAATGGAGCGAAATATATCTTTGAAATAAGCAGGCTGTGTGTAGGGTGCTCGGAACGTCATTGTTATAGAGTTCATTTTTTATATTTCTAACAACGAACTGATAAAAGTATTCGAAAACAATATAAGAACAATCCAAGCCTGTACTGATATTGAAATCGGCTTTTTCAACGCAGCTTCCAATCTACACTTGCACAAATCTTCTGTATAATTTGTTAAAACATGAGTGGGAACGAAATTCGGGCACCTGAGTTGCTGTATTCCGTACACTGGAGAGGCACCTGCTGTACTCTATTGGAACCACTCACATCACCTCTATAGCGTAGGAAACCACTATCATCTTCCACATGGCATACTTCGTAAGATCTGACGGTCGTCCTCTAGATGCACATTCTAAGCATGCAACGGGCAAAATGTCTACTGCTAAGTTTTACTGAATGCGCTCTTAATTTTTTTGTTGGCTTACAATTTTTGTGAGGTTCTTGATTCGAATTTAACGATGTTTGAAAATGAGGTATCATTGGTGTCATGTTTAGCAGCTATACTTATTTTATTTCCGTAAGCAGAAATGTGTGGATTTCACATCTTAGATACAGAATTGATACGTCGTGAATATGCATGTCAGAATCATGAAACCTGTTTAGAGTTTGAAAAGGTACAATTTATAGCATTAAATTCCTTACTATTGCAAACACCTCGTTAGCATTTCGGCTAAACAAACATAGCTAGCTCGCCCCTGGTCCAAAATTGGGCAATAATATCGTAAATTTTGTGGGCGTACAACAGGCATTCTTGCGTCGCAACTGGCTTTGTTGGAAGATGTGTTCCACTACGCGGTGACAAAGTGTGCTAGTAAAATATACACACTAATACGGAATGTATACCTGCACGTGAATGGGCTGTTTCCGCACACAACTATTTTACTTTTTTAACGACATCTCGTACATAGAACTGTCATTTCTGCAATCATTTCCGTGCAGTTACATTTGCATACCGGTGAGGCCAGTATCCAAGTCATGCTGTAAAAGTTTTTCAGTCTATATCCAACGGTGATGTGTTTAAATTTTTTAATGACAAAAAAGCTATTATCAGCGCCGGAAAATTTACATTATTTTTAGAAACTTGCTTCTATAAAACGCTCGACAAGAAGATGACGACACAAACTGTGAAAAAAGTGACCTATTTCCCATGTACACCAAACAGGGTCAAGAAGGTAATGATGATTCAAGACCAGTACTCCTAGCTCACAGGATCGAGTGACGATTTGGTGATTCTGAAGGACTTGGTTTGTTACATGTATATTCGCATACGTAATCGATTTTTATTCAGGTCAGTGCTGTTTATGACGCAGAAATGGGTGTGCATGATGCCGATCGTTTGCCAACACAGCGCTCCTTTGAGTGGAGTTTGAGAATGAGTGTTGTGGCTGCTCGAGAATGCATCGCCTGTCTTTGTTTGACACACTGTTACAGTTCAATGAGTTGATTAGGCTTAGGTTAGACGATGTGAATTCTGAAAATCATGGTGAATAAGCTCTAGCTGAAAAAAGGAACTTGAAAAAATCAACTTTGTATCCGTTTAGTGCAAAGTTTTAATGCGTTGTGACTTTAGGTATTTCAGATATGAGGGAGATAGAAATGTGTGCAGCAGTGTTGCAGTGGCATGTAAAGAGACTGTCGAGTAATTCTACTTGAAGAGCTGGATAGTAGTGTCGAACGTGCTAACTAGTGCCGCACTAATGCCGTGTTAACTGATACTACACTAATCCAGTGTTACCCTGTTTCTTAACGCGTTCTTAGTGAGAGACGCATAACCTTTTCTGTGATATCTTCACTAGTCTCTAGAGTTTCCCTTTTTGAACTCGGGCAATTCGATATACCTTTATTTTCTCGTACCTAAGACATTTAATAATATATCTTATCATATGTGACTTTGCCCTGCCGCAATTTTCCTGACATAGTGACTCCTGGTGTAGGGGTCTTTCTTAAGGGAAATTGTATGGTTGAACTATCTTGTATGCATGAATGCATTATTTATTCAACAATTTTTTCCCTTAAGAATCTGATCGTGCTTGCAAACTGTCATCCTAGATTCAAGCTTTAGAAATACACATATTTAAATCCGTTTCAACATACTTATCGATTGTCATATAAAGAGTGAAAAAATGTAAATATGAAGTAAGTACGCTATTTTCCTGCATAAATTAGGTACGGAAAAAACGAATTTTCGTTATCCGTCTGCAATACGAGAACCATGTTATCAAAAATGAAATGTTAGTGAAGTGTTGTGTGAATCGGAACCTAAAGCCCCTAACATTAAGCAAGATGCAGGTGAGCTAGCATAATATTACCCTTGTGGCAGAACTAAGGACTTTTCTTAACATAAGCAAAGATTATCCTATTCTTAAACGTAAGGAATTTTTTTTCGTTTCATGTTAGAAAACTGGTGGTATCAGACTGGCAATGTTCTTTTTATATTATCACCATCTCTGATATCCGGATAAGAAGGTTGGATCTGGGTTTCTAGTCCAGAAACTCTGAGGACGAGCCTTTACCATTCCCAAGGAAGAATTTCTGGAGCTCGCTGATGCACATCGTGCACAACAATATTTCATTTGAATTGTAAATTACGGAGACTTGTAATGGTCCAGGAAGTTTCAAACTACAACAAAAAGTGATACTTACTTTAAACGTTCAGTTAAGATTACACAAAAGTTTACCCTGCGTGGAAAAGTATTTCCAGATGCTCCGGAATTTATTTATTTTGGCTCAAGACTTGAGTATGTGTTTGTTAACGTCGTTTCGCATCACTAATGATTCTACGATCGTTAAGTCCGTTGCATTCAACTCCAAAAATAAACGAAAACTTCGAGAACAGTTCGGAGGTTGTCCTGGGAAAGCTATATCAAAACCCCACGTTCATGTACTTGATAGGAACTGTAGACTAAGAATGTGATGACATAAGAAAGTGATGACCAATTTAATCAAGAAGATCGTATAATTTCAGTCATTCCTGGATCGAAATTTGGCTCTCCAAAATTTCATTCTAAGAAATTTCCTATCAACAACAATCCTACAGAATATCAGAACTTTACGAAATGTCTTGGTTCCAGCTTAGATTATTTACACTAGTAACTATGGGCAGGAATTTTTATTTTTTCAAGGGGTTCTCGCTTCTAATAGAAGCAACTTTACCTTTACGGTTAGAATATATTCGAAGTCGGCTCGCTCAGCAGCCCAATTGACATCGTGCTTGTGCCCTAGTCGAAAGGTCTCCAGTCCGATACCCAAGTTGAGGGAACTAAATGCTGTTCGTCAATTGCTTGAGGGGACTAAATGCGACATCCGAGCTCTGGTCTGTTCCCTGACCAAAGGGGGTTTCCACTGTACAGTTCTGAAACTGAAGTTAATGTCATACCTGTTGTAATCCATTGAAATTGTTATAATCCTACAGCCCCTGGAGGCTTTAACGCTTCCAATCCATGGTTTACCTGATAAATGAGCTGGTGCTTGTACTCTACTGGCATTAGACCCGCACTGGGTTCTGGTGGTCGTCCACTTAAACGAACTTTTACCATAGCTCAGGAGAACCTTAAGCTCATCTCCCACTATCCTTTATTTTTCCTTAGATGAACATTTACCGTACCTTAGGTAGACCTTCACCTTACCTTACATGAATATTCACTCTACTTTAGGTATACCTTCCTCTTACTAAGGTGATCCTTTACCTTCTCCTTGGTGAACCCCATTGCAGTCGATCAAAAATATTACATACATTCATTCGGCGTGTACAGGATGCGTCATAACTAATTGACAAATGAATCAGACGGTGGCAACATCTCGTATCTGAAGGACAAGCCCGAACTACTTGCCCTGAAAAAAAAATCATTGCCCATTTTATGCTTACTAGATTTTACAATATTAATATATTGATAGGTAAAGCGTCCCCTTCTGAAAATAAACAAGCTTATTCCTTGATAAGTAGGGGCTTCATTTGGGTTCCTATTTTTATTATTTTGGAAAAGTATTAAGGAATTCGAAAACATTCATCCTTTCGGCTGATAATCCCAACAACAGGAATTGAAATTCCACGTATGTAATGTATTGATTTGTTGGGTCAAGTGGCATAAAAATAAGTCTTGAAACTAGCAGCTTTGCTATGGGCGTGAAACAAAATGTTGGATGAAATTCGAATATACTATTTACCTATGTGAAAACTACTCCTGAAATGCAAGGGCTATTGAATTTTTTACTTCCTGAAATGTGCGAGTAATTAAGCTTTATACCTCCTGAAATGTAAGTGTTGTGAAGCTTTTTAATTAACCTGAACACAAGAGCGTCAAAGCTCGCCCTGCATGACGCAGAGCTGTCAGCGTCCCTCTCGTCAAGCGAGTCCCGTGAACGTCTTAGAATCCCGTTGAGTAAAACCCTTTTGTGCTGTGGTCGCAATGAGTGTGCCAGTTCCCAGTCTAACATTTTGGTATCCCATAGATAAATATATAAAATAGTTGTTAAAAATACTCATGGAGTCAAAAACATTATGGTGAAATGTTAAACACAGGTAACGTTGATAAACCTGAGAAGTGAAACACTGTCGTTTGTTGAAGGAATCAATTCCTTCAGTCGGTACTACATCATTTCATTATTTAAGCTCTGTCACATTTCGTCGCTTTTTCTTTTCTTGTATTGATTTACTGCTACAAAATGGCACGGAGTGATATAAATTTGCAACTGACACTCTCCAATGTTTGTCAATAATCGGGCATGGGTGACCTACTTATAATTTATGAACTCTATGATGGCTTTCTTTGTGAGAAATACAATATATACTGTGTTCTACTATTGCCGAATTTCATGCAGTTTTTTAAAGTTTATCACGATAAAGAACCTCAAAACTACTAGTTTTAACTTCCGCGACTCTTCATAACGTGAAATGTATCCGCGTTGAATTCTAGCTCAACGAGGGGAGATCTCAAATTTTGCAAACATACATTATATACATCATATAAGTACAAATATATATGTATATATTCACCGGCTCTACCTTTGATTTCCGTATCGTGTTCGACGTGGACATTTACAAAAACGATCGCAGACTTCTCGTTTGGCGTCCATATTATGGTCTGATTTCCTAATTTCCTGAGCTCCAAACGGCCGGCGGCTGGGAAATGGGTCTGACTCTGCGGCGTGTGATGGACACGGTCATAATTAACGTTGATACCACTGTAATATTCCGA
Source organism: Orchestia grillus (assembly GCA_014899125.1). Classification (NCBI taxonomy): domain Eukaryota; kingdom Metazoa; phylum Arthropoda; class Malacostraca; order Amphipoda; family Talitridae; genus Orchestia; species Orchestia grillus. Next base: position 8,810 of record VOMN01068509.1, on the reverse strand, counting down.
ATCCGAGGCCCCAGTGTACAGTACTTGGTGTGAAATAAATCATTGCTTGGTTTTCAGGTTCAATATTTTGATATTTTGTAAGATAGATAGGCGAAACTTGGACACACAGGAGCAATGAATGTGTGTTTCGATAAATGCGAGTTTCCGCTGGGGTTCTGTTGGTTAATAATGTTGAATTATTCGCGAATATTTTAGGCAGAATTTTGAAACTGATATTGGGTGCGAATAATTATGTCCATCATCAAAGTAGCGAAATTAACTGATAGTAAGAAAATCAGTGACTTAGATTGCTAGCTAGAAAATTAATCATCTAAATTACTAATTTGTAAATTAGTAAACTAAACTACTAGGCAACTATTCACGAGCTGGCAAATTTCAACGATGATTCTACTTTTTCCCTCCACATCAGAAACTGTATTTTTCCGAGTAAAATAGATCTTCGTAGCAGAGCCTTGCCTCGTGATGCTGTATTATTATTATCTGTATTATTATTATTAATTATTTTTTGCTTTGCGTATGTGTATGAGGCAAATCAATCTCACAGACACCTACGTTTTTATCCCGAATGGAAAAGGAGTCATTTTAAGTGAGCTGTATTTTAATTGTGAAAGAGGTCTCTCAGTTCTCCCTCTAATGTCCCACGCTGGCCCACTGAGCGAGCGTCAATATGATGTTCATATTTTTGGCGGAATTTAGCGCGGCAAAACGACACCGCGGTCCTTGAGCAGCTCAGGGCTGCAGTGGGTCACACTGTCTCACCATGATGCTCAGACTTGGCGAAGTCATCATGAGGTCTGAAAGTGTTGTTGAATTCATTTGTTCCATGGTCAAGAATTTAAGAACTGAGTATACGGGACTGCATGAATAAAAATAACTCCTCCCGTAAGAGGGCAATGAGTGCTGAGTTCGAACATTCCTTTTTTACCCTAATTAATATGGGAGGATCTAAAAGTAAAAAAAGTGTGAAAGGACACTGAAAACTATAAATAAAGGTCTAATTACGCCTTCAAACCTTCCAAATTCCAGTTCAAACGAAGTGTTTAGCTCTGTAATGACCTTCAACGGTGATTAACATCACAGACTGCCAGGGCACGAATATGAGATCAATTTTGGAGTTTTAGCGTCAAAAACGAACTCAATAATGGCGTCCCATATTCTAACATGATCGGAAGCTACCTTACCTTATTTCAACCATAAATTGGGAAAAAGTCAGTAAGCAAAGCTGACACAAAAAATTGTGGTTTTGAGTTCGTCGTGTTTTGCAGGTTTGTTTAGAAACAGAAAAAAACTCCAAGTGCCTGCGTTGTTTGAAGTTGTCCTCAGTTTTCGAAACGGGATTGATTTTTTCGAAAACATGTTCTTTAGCGTGATATTTTTACTGTACAAATTTTCCAGTGTTTTTGCATGTACTGATGTTCAATACCACGACCATTGAATTTACCAGCGTCTGGGTATGATGTACGGACATCCCATCTACGCTTACGAAATAGAATTCATCAAGTCCAGCGGCGAAGTACTGTGCCGTAAGTCTCGTTGTAGTGATAAATTACTTCAGATTACATGAATAAATATTGCGTTTTTCACCACGATCAAAACGCGAATCTTTACTTTGAATCAGATCCTATTAGGCAGAGTTTTCTAGGTACCACAAAACGTTACTGATACGAAGCGCTATCGATCGATTCAGGCAAAAAACTTTGCGCTAAAACTCTGCAAATGATTTAATTAACGGGAGCATGGAGCTCTCCTGCGTCAGGACATGTTATTTAGAATTTATTATTCTCATATTTTTGCTGTGAGGTCGAGCACTACTTTTCAGCTCGATTAAAATTCCGCGAATTTGTCCGCCAGCTTTTCTAACGATGGCCGCCACGGCCGTGCAAACAATTCCTGAAATTATCGGTAAAAAATTGCTTGTTTGACTCGCAAAATTTAGGTCCCGTACTTCGCTCTAATTGTTTCGCTCCTAAATGTTGTTCGTTTTGTATCACATCCATAATTGTCACCTAACGTGTAATTATAGAACATTATTCATCTCTTGCTCAGTCAAATCCTGTTTTATTTATTGTCAGCATAACTGCAACGTGAATTTCGTTACTTACAGAATACGTTTATGCATACAAATGTAACTTTTCAGCGAACCAACTGGTATGGTATGAAGTCTCTCTTGGTGAGTGATTTTCATGTGCGTGGATATTTGGCAAGCTGTAGATCTCAATAATATGAATTAGGCAAAATTAGATTGCCACAACTTTGTTTCAAGATACTGACCAGGACAAAGGCTTAAGTAATGTTTGCGTTAAGTACACTAGAACATAGTTGAACGAGCAAAATATGACAAACGAATACATGTAAAATTGGAAAAAATAATTGCCCATTCAGATAACTTCTCCAGTTTGCATGAGGTAAACAAATTGAAAACTCTCAAACTCTCAGTCCAAGAAATGCGTCACAAATGATAAGAGGCTTCACAGTGATACTACGTAGCTTATATATTTTATGCCACGGCAAAATTAAAAGAACTTTGTCGCGTTGTATAATGTATATCAGTTTCAATGAAAGTCACATTTTTTGCTATAACTCTGTAACGAAGTGATATGTTAGGCTATGTAATTTGAAATTGCGATTTTATCATCAAAGAAAATGAAATAAAAGAAAAGTTTCTGTTAAATATTCACACATGTAAATTAAGTTGAACTGAGTTACTCGTCTAAGTTAATGTTAAATGATTGAAAAGAAGGTAGAAAGAAAGTTTAATTACGTCAGCAAAGTTGAACCTGAATAACACGGTAATGTTCCTATAATGAAGTGAAATTACTTTAATTCAGATCCAGTTAACTCAAATTTGAATAAGCTGAAGTAAATTGAGATTATGTGAAATTAGAGTAGCTTTATGATTTGAATTTTTCTAGCACAAAACCGACAAATTTTTATATTCTCTTTTGAACTTTGTTGCGCTTTTTACAGATTTCAAATTTTCGTATTGTTTCCATGCCAAATAACTTTTCTAAGCAAAATTGATAAATCTCTCAGTAACGAGTTCATTAAAACAAAAACAAAAATCACACTTCAATATGGTTATTGTTCATCATTCACAAATCGGCGGAATTTTTTAATTGGCGGAATTCAAGGCCTGGTATCAGTTTTTGGAAAAGTTTGAACACGTGTAAATAAAAAAGTTTGAACACCCGGGCCGCTCTACCCCAAATTGCCACATTAAATAATTATCAGCGCAGTTTTACGAACGGGGACGAATAATTGCAAAGATTTTAGAGGTTAAAACAGCACTTTGTGACATCAATAATGACCGTGAAAAAAAAGAATGAAAACACTATCACTGAAATTTAAAGCCTTTATAAAAACTCTCGAGGTCAAACTTCCTGCACTCCGTGGAGGGACTTTGCTGCATACAATTAGTACAAGTTAATTTGGCTTCCAGAATACCGGTTTCAGAAGTGTAGTAAGATCGCTAGCTCACTCAACGTCGACCTGCAAAATGGGTGCCTGGCATTTCAAAGCTTGTGAGAGCGTAGTGAACTCCGGCAAAAATTTTGAGTAATTTTACGCGATACAAGTTCGCGAAGGTCCTGTGGAAGAGTGTGAAGGTAGCTTACATATATGGACTCGTTCATTCAAATCGTAAATACTTACTGCGATCTCATCGCTGGAACATTTGAGACTTTGCCTGGAACGTGAACTGTGATTTCACGCAATAGCTGATCTAACGCGACCGTGATGTGCGATTCAGTTGATGCGTTGACAGTTCAACGTACAAGCAAGCCGAAAAGTGAGCAGCGTTTATTCGTACTTTATTTACACGAGGAAACCAGCGTTAGCTAATTATTATTGAAAGCTGCGAGAATAGCTGAGAACAATAAGCATTTTGTAATACTCCTGTGCAAGTCAAGGTAGGCCTTAACATCGGCATGTTTACTTCTAAGCGAGCACCCTATTCTGCCTTGTGCGTTGGCAAATGTCAGGGCCGTCTTGGCATTCGCCTCACGCCATTTGGCTTGCGCCACAAGCCACATTGGCATGACCAAACATTGGTGGACGTAAATTTGTGGTTGAAGTCCATGGAACGTTGGCCCAGGACCGCTGTCTGGGGTTTAAGCACTTCGCCACGAGCAAGAATTAGAAACTTGATTTCTATAAAATGATTTCGACAGAATTCGAAAATGGAACTCAGAAGTTCTTTCCTAATGACGGCCGAGTTTCATCCTAACGGGATATCCACTTCGTTATTCTTGAAGTGCGTGTCGAGCGAATATACTCAAAACTTGAAAAAAACATTATTTAAAGCAATAATGAATATAGCCTAATTATGATGATTACGGTTTAAATAATGGTTTAATATTACAAAAGTATTTACTAAAGCATACCACAGTGTACTTGAACTAAAAAATTTGGAGCCAACATGAATGTCTAAATTTCTATGACGTTTGCTTGAAAGTTGTAAGAAGAGCCAAATAATGAACGATTCCTAACAGTCGATGAACGAATAAAAATAACGTAAGGCTTAAACTTTTTTAACGTTGTGTAATTGAATTCTGAAGTACAATTTTTTACGAGTAACATTGCTATGTTTGATTGAATGAATAATTGTACGTACGAACGTCGTTTTGAATGCAGAGAACTGCTAATTTTCATGTTTTTATTGTTGTCACAACGTACAACATCAGTAGACCTATATTTCTATTCCGAAACTAAACGGCTTCATTAAGAGCCTTTATTCTAAACTCATTTGGACTCCAATAATAGAACATCGACAAAACATTGTATAGCATGACATCTATTTCGATCTCATAAATCAAAAATTTTCGTAGAAGAGTTCACTTTTAAAAGCTAGGACAGGTGATTATTTGATGGGTAAATTTAACTGACTTCTCTCCTGCCTCGTTGCATTCCCAACGCTATCGGAACGCTGGTCTATCTGGGGGACGATTTTAGAATTGACGTAATTCTCAAGCAACGCTGCGCTTCTGTTAGGGCTCGCTGGTGAAGGCGATCTGCAGAAATTCCTTGTACTGCAAATAAATGGGTTTCCTTTCAAAAGTTATATTAAGTATTGTAAATGTTGAGATAGGATGCATTTCTGCGATGGTATTTAAATAAGCGGAGATAAGTAACGGTCTCTGTTTACAAAAAATGTTTCTTTCAGTTTTATTCAATTTCCTCTTGTTCATTTAGCCCCTCATATATGCAAATGTTCGTTTTAAAGCCTAATTTCACGTAGATTTTCTATCGTTCTCGGAAACTAGTTATCTTAGTAAATTGAAAATGCATTCCAATGCCATAGTTTCATCTAGCTTCACATGGCGAACTGACGTAAAACTCAACGCATGTCTCAAGTACAAGATTAAGGGGCAACGGTAGCCTGGAAATAACGACTTCGATCCCGGTTTACTGGAGCGTTAAATATTCAGAAAAAGTTTCTGGTATCATTTGATGTTGTCGATACCAGTTTGAGGCTTTTGTAGGAAATTTTTGTTTCCTGTACAGGGAATATGTAGCATTAATATTCTGTAATATATGACTATTTTGTGCTATATCTTATCTTTAAGACTGATCGAAGTTCAGGGTATTGTACATAGTTCTTAAGTCTCGAGTATTCTGTTGAGTGTACATTCCAAGTTGTAACAATTCCTTGTAATAAAAAATTAAACGTTCAGAGTTGAAAATAAATTTTAAATTTTATTATGATTATAATATATGAGAATATTTGAATATATCAGTACGACTAACAAAGGTTTTCAATATTCAGATGTGTAGAATATAGATGTTGGTTGAACAAGAAAGTTGCTGATTTATCACCTAATAAATGTTATTAATTATCTACGATCGTCACTCAGTTATTTCGGGGAAGGAACAAGTCGCAACAGTTACCTAATTCCACCGTGAAATCATCATCAATTTTTCAGTACAACGATTTAGTTCTGATGTAACATGGCTTTTCAGAATGGGAACTCCATATAGAAGAAATGCCCGTAGAAATTTGCATTATTTAGTAAACATTCCGTGTACGTACAACTGCAAACACAGGGAAGGCGAATAAACGATGGTGTTGAATGAGCGCTATTCAAATTTATCATACATTCCTCAGAGCTTTTAGTGTAAAATGAACGTCGCTTAAGAAAAAACTCATCTAAAAGGATGTACGTTTTGCAAGTTACTGGTCAACACTAGCATTACCATTCAATATCGATTGAGTTGATGGGTCATTACGTTTTAGCTACTACTTTTGTAAGATTGGTCTCCAGGCTCTGCACCATGTATGACAACGTGGGATGTATTTTAGATATTAATTTGTAAGATTGGTCTCCACTTTTTGCATCATGTATGACAACATGGGATGTGTTTTAGTTAGTAATTTGCAAGATTGGTCTCTATGTTCTGCAACATTTATGGCAACATATTATGTGTTTTGCTTGCTATTCTGTAAGATGTTCTCCATGTTCTGCACCATGTATGACAACACACAGACTTCAGGTATGCGGTAGCACGTTTCACAATATTTTTTTTTTGCTCTCAAACAACCCTTGATGCCTGTGTCTTTTTGAGCTCACCGAGATTTGTGCTATTGGTGGAAAAAAATATTCTTTATCAGACATTTCCTTCAAGTTGATGACTCTGTGTTCAACGTCCGGGTATTTTGAGGGCCAAAATGACTTTTAACTTACAAAGCTATGTTTCTCAATCTGAAGTCATCAAAAGTAAAATTCCTACAAGATATCCGACAAAGTTTCATTAAACTTGGAAGTCTCAGCGGGGCAGTGTCATGCCGTGGTAGTCCTTCGAATCACAGTGTCTTGTTCTTTGCAAAGCAAGATTACTTCTCCCATTTTCCGAGGTGAACTTTGTATTTTAGTTGTTATGAGGAAAGAGCTCCCTTCACACTGTCGTACTTTGATTTGAACACCGAAATAAAACATTATCGTGAAGAGTTATTCAATTTACTCAGTGTGCATGAAACATACGCATAAATTTTCCTTCATTGTTGCTGCAGACAAGTAAAGGATTTGACTTAATAATAGTATGTCGACGCAATAAAGGCATTGCATAAGTCTGCAAATTTGCTAATGAAAGAAATGTGGAAACGTCAAGTCCGAGGCTCCACTCTGCTGTGGAATAAAACTGCGTCCAAAAATTTACATACAAAATTCACATTTCGCTCGCCAATGTTGTTCAACGTAGCATAACTTCTACAGAGTTTGTAGAAGTTATACGGCGTTTAACGTGCATTTGATTCTCATCTTCTCATTTCAAGACAAAATTTAAACTGAATCGTTTCAAACTTCGTAAAAATAAAATCCTCAAACTTTATATACATATATGTATGTAAGCATACATTTCTTTCAAGTTTCATATGTTGAACTTAGTTTAAAGCGTGTACTACTACAACATTTGCACTAAATTTAGAATATTATATTAATGACATATTCTATGTACGACATCAGTGACATCAGCGAGCACACAGGTTTTGTTCATTTGTTTACACTGAAACGATCAATGAGAGCTTCGAGTGAAAGTTTACATTCATGCCTAAATCTATTATTCGTTCGTAATATCCAGAACTCATTAAAATTCTTTGTGAGTAACGTAATTTGCTTAATGGCCCAACATATATGTCATTAGTTACAAACTGTAGAGAAAACTTTCTTGCTAAAATGCCGTTGAGTTTCTCACAGTTCCATCGAAATACTTTAGCGACGAAGAGACGTCTGGCGTCCGAGCGCACCTTATCTTAATTCAAAACAGCGGGATTTATTAAATATCAAACTAGTGAATATTCGGCCTAATTTTACCTAATTTTTTTCCGACTTATGCATTACGGTCCCTTGAATACGTTGGTCACGCTAAATATATGCAAAATGTACTACGAGGGAGTGATCAATGGTTTGATAAGAATTTTGATTACTGAGTGAAAACCACACATTGTAGGAGACGCAAGAGTGTGAGCAGCAAGTGTCAGTCATTCTTGTGTGTTTTTCAATAAATCTTGAATTTGAAATTCATTTTCCTTTCCTTCGATGGCGAAAATTTTGCATCTACTCATCAAGTATTTTTCATTGTTTCTGATGAATTTTAAATTTCATATTTAATTGGCAGAAAAAGAATAGCACCTAGGTTTGGTGCAGTAGAACATTTCTGTACAATGCTGGGGTGTCAGAATGCGACTACTTCCCTGTCTTGTAAAACTTGCGTCGAAACCGTTTGCCGATCTGAAATTGTAAATAATGTGAACGGAATATTAGCCCTGATCTAAGCTAATGTTATGCTAGCTCATGTAATTGAATTAAGGTGCATAGAAATTGTCTCTCAGCTTTAAAATTGTGCGATGCAAATTCCTATAATAAACTTCTTCAGACGTACGCAATTGATTTGAATTAGGAGGTTAAAATACAACATCACGCTTATCACATTCAATTCCTTTAATGTCGATCATTTATTTTCTAGTACAATGTACGTTTATACATTCTAAGATCCATAGGATGAAGGAAACATTCTTATATATTTAGGAAAATAAATTTGTAATATTACTTCAAAAGAGTGAGGCTCATAAAGAATGTATACATGGGGTATACATACAAAATTCAGGCATTCACTATGGTTACACTGATTATCATTCCTACATCTATCTCTTCTTATTAGTCCGCTTTATGATGCAATGGATTACACTGAAGAACGATTTAAAAAAAAATCTGTTGAGTTGGATTATTGAGCTTATTAGGCTAGAGTTAACCTACTGATTCCAAATCTGTAGTCAGTTATTTTCTAGCACGTCAAGTTTTTTCTCTACAGCTTACCCT
>VOMN01068496.1:0-19396 GCA_014899125.1 Orchestia grillus | reverse complement strand
ATATTCACTGATGGCTCCGTGCAACACTCGATGGATCTAATGGGTGGTCATCTGGTTGGATGTTGAATGGTCGTGCGGCAGCAGTGCGCATTTGTCGACAACAAAGTGGTCAGGTGGTCAGGGAGCCGTATCTTGGGTAGGTAGCGATGGAGATTAATTTATTGGCCCCTGTAAACTACCACGAGGATTGAAATTAAATTCAAGTTCACATTGTTAGCTTTTGGCGGACACCTTCCTAGAGGAGCTGGTAAGCGCGGGCGTTAGGCTGAGTCTGGAAATTGGCTAGGAACTTGTAGTAGGTCCGAGAATGAGAACTTGTTCGAACAAGGAACTTAGTTCTTTTAAAATTAACCCCTATTTATATAACATTTAGTTTGTCGTCATTAAATATTGTGGTAACTCGCCTAAAGCAACTCACTTGTGGACGGTCAATCTTCTAAAACATTAGAAAGCTGTTGGTTCGCTTCTCGATAAAAGGCGCTCTAATGTGTTAATTCACACTACTGTTATCCAAGTCCCTGCAGGACTGGACGACGATTTCGAGCGCTTTAGTGTGTTAACTCACACTAATGTTACCCAGGCTCCTGCAGAACTGGACAGCAATTCAGAGCGAGCAATTTCTTAAGGGTCTCTAAAGAATCTTTTCGGGTCTGTTTTTTTTCTTCGCGTTGCTGACAATCCTGAAGTGAGTGGCTGCATGTTTATTCTGAAAGTCAGCAAACGTGGAAGGGCGCGGACTTGTTGAGTCACGGATTTGTAGACTGGAGAAATAAAACTTTGAGAACATTTTATTTTATTTTATTTATTTAATTTTATTTTAATTTTTAACATTTTAATTTTTAACATTTTAATTTTTAACATTTTATTTATTTATAGTTTTATTTAAAATAAAACAGTTATATCATTCTAGTACCAGACAGATTAGCCGTGTGTAGTCTTCCAGCAGGCTCAGGTCTTGGTTAATTCATGATGCTAGTCGTTCAAAATTTTCTGTTCGTTTTACCGCGTTAGATTGAATTTCGTGCCCGACTCGTAGTAGTCATCCTAATTAATTCATTTACGATGAATGATTAAAGCGAGTTTCATTCCCCCCTCGGAATATAGTTAGATCTCCGGGCGACCTCACTGCTCGGCTGGAACGCTACCAAAAGTAAATGTGGCAAATCGGCTTACACACGAAGCCGAATACGAATAAAGTATGAATTGAAAGAAATGTACTACTTACATAATACAACGTATAACATACAATATTTAATTCCATCGATAAAATACAAAATAAAAATGTTTTTATTTTTCTGCTCCTTTGCATCATCAAAGTGAACGTAAATTAGGAAATATATGTATAGGTTGTTCAAAACAGTAAATATTATTCAACTTGAATACTCAGTGGAGAATAATAACTCGAAAATAGCACAAATAGTTATGAAACTAGCATTTTTCCTAGAAATCAAGTTTATATTCATATGTAGGTGTACAACAAAATATTGTTCAAAAATTACTTTGTATAATCCAGCAAAATTCACTTTAATGAGCAGATTAAACGAGGGCTTTCTTGTCAAAGAGTTCATTTCATTCAATGTATCATACGTACGAAGAACGACGTACTAAAATCTCCTGTAGCCTTGTTTTATTGATCGATGTCAGCTCGTCGTCACGAATTAGCGAATTATCCGGGAAGAAAGTCGAATGAAATATCTCAGTTCAACAATAAACAAATTGTTTCACAAAATTAACTGCAGTTCATCATTTAACAAAATATTTAACAAAGTTAATGACAGTTCAACATCAAACAAATTATTTCACAAAATTAACTACAGTTCAGCATTTAACAAAATATTTAACAAAGTTAATAACAGTTCAACATTAAACGAAACATGTTACAAAATTAACGATACGGTAATTAAGCATTTAATAAAATTTCAATAAAATTAGCAACAGTTTTAATTTATCTCAACGTGCTCGTGAAAAAAAATTTGCAGCAGTTCAGCATTTAACAAAATAATGAACAGTTCAACATCGAACTAAACATTAAATGAACAAAGCTAAGAGCAGCTCAGCAGCGTCTAACGAAAGTCGTCATTCAGAGCGTTTGCCTGTGGCACATGTTACAGTCAACTGAGAAAAGCTTGAAACATAGTCCACTTTTTGACACGCCGTTGTGTGTCTGATTCCACGCGAGCACATATACCTCATGGTCAGACCGGCTGCAGGCGTGGTGTGTGGCTGCTGCTTGCGATATTTTGTGGGAAATTTCTGCATTCACTACCTCAACTTAAGTAGCGCTTCGTCTGTAGACACAGTGTTAAGTTAGGAAAAGAATCATTTTTCCCCTATCTTAACCCGATCTCCGGTAAGGACGATTTAACTTGTTTTAACGTAATTAGTATTTTTCACTTTCGAGCGAGCAGCCTCGCTATGTTTTTGGGTTTGAATAAAGAAATTTGAAATAAGTTTACTCGTCTTTCCTTGAACTCACCTGGTATAAGCCGACCATTTCCGAGTGTTTTCTGAAACACCTGGAAAAAATTGTGAAAATCGCCTGAAAGTAGCACGTCACGCGTTCGTCCAAAAACCTGCCGGAGAAAAGGGGTTAAGGATAAAGTCTCGTTAGAATTTTGAAACTAGCTCACGATGTCCATTTGGCATCGTCGAAATGTTCGACATCTGTCGACATCTGACAGGCGAGTATAGTTTTAATGCAGAATTCACGTCAGAAAACCATTTAGAGGCAAATTTCCTTTAAGGATTTCCTGTGTTATTCGATATTGGCTGTGTTCCATGGTGAAGGGCGGAACAAATACCAGTGGAAGTTGTGAACGAAAAAAGACTGCACGGTCTTGTGTTTGGAACAGTCTCGCCGTGTAAAAAGTTCGTTGTCTAGATCCAGGTTTGTTCGAGGTACGACTGTTGTCTTACACTTGTGAAATTTGTAAATTGCATACGAAAAAATACCAACATCAAGGTAAATAAAATGTCGGTGGGTTCTTCTCATATCAATATTATTATTTTTGTTGTTGGTTGAGGTCATTATTTAGAACCAACTATGCTCTGGGTGTTTATTAGGTTTTATTTTTGGATTCTGTGCTTCTCCTCTATAGAGTTGTGTGCTTTTTTTTGAAGCGCTGGTGCCAAACCTAAAACACTCAAACCACCAACTGATGTGGATTTTGCGTTGAAGTTACCGCTCTTCATTACATTTGGCAGCATCGCCAATATTGGCACCGGGCCTACTCTATTTCATGGCATATTTTCGTCGACTTTTTGAGTATGTTTTTGAATTATGACTAAGTATTCTCTCTTGTTTTTTTATCAAGCATTTATTGTGCCTTTTAAAACTGATATATTTCCAAGCATCATTGATGAGCTCAATGCAAGCCTGTTGAAAAACGCCCGAATCTAAATTTTTACGAATTTTCATTGTACACTTTTTGAAATATTTGTTTAAAATTTTATGTTGGACGAATGGAGTGCGTGTGTCGAGTGGCTCGAGACCCAGCGGACGCGCAGTATTTGTGCCGCTAAAAGCGTTTTTCCTTCGCGCGTTGTGATAAATTGTCCCTGGCGTCGAGGTGCCCTCCGAGCGGCGCTCGCTCCAGGCGGAAATAAAGTGGCTTTAAAAGAAATGAGCTGAGCGAGGCATTTCCTCGGTCGGAAATGATTGCTGCGACGCGCACCCACTGCCAGGAAATAGACTTCTGACTATTGAAGGAAATCGACTCCCAACATCAGCCGGGGCTCAAGTGTTTTTATTCCGTCCAGGATATTCTACCTGGGCGTTTCATTCATTTTGTGCCAGGAGTAGTTATCATGTTTACGTTCCATATGATGCTTCGAGGTTGCTTTCTGCGCATTTGTAAATTTCACGGACTACCTAAGATGATTAACGTTTAAAATATTTTCTTAGATTTTCTTACTGATCACGTCTGGTATCATGCATCGGCCTCGAAGTGCATTTTTTATAAGAATATTAGTCGTTCGTTGATGATGAAGTTCACAATAGAAAATTCATTTGCATGCCGTAACTATTAGAATCCGAGCTTAAATCGTGCTGCGCTGATGGTTGTACGATGTCGTGCACACGTGATCCCCGATTAGCGCCGTAAATATCAGCGATTAGCGCTAGCAATATTGACAATCCGTACGAACGTTGTCAATGTTGCGAGTCTGTGTCGATGTTGCCATTCCATGCCGTCGTTGCCAATCCATGCCATCGTTGCCAATCCATGTCATCGTTGCCAATCCATGCCATCGTTGCCAATCCACGACATAGTTGCCAATCCACAACATAGTTGCCAATCCACAACATAGTTGCCAATCCACGGCAATGTTGCCATTCCATGCCATCGTTACTAAAACATGAAAAGGCTACCAAAATATGCCAATTTCACCAATTTATGCGAATGTTGCCAGTGTATTTAATCCTCAACCCCAATCCTGACGCCTGAGTCTCGTCCCCAGAGCGCGCGCCATCGACCAAACTCTCGGCTGTTTTGATTGGTCATTCGGTGGGACAAAATTTTGTGCTCTTTTCTTTTCTGAATTGAAAGACTCGCTTTTAGCGAGCGAGCAAAGTTTCCCCACAGAACAAAATGTAATTACTGGATATCGCGACGCAATCTCAGGCGAAGGTGACTGGTTGTAGAGGCCAGAGTGAGATGCGACTGAAATATGTTATTCGTCATGGTGCTTCGCGCTCGAATTATTTAATTTCTACGAAGCGTGTTTTGAGTGTCCTGTCAGTCTCTGTTTACGATTAGCGAAGTTTTGTCTCAGTCTCGACCTGTTTCTAACGTGTGAATTTAGGTTTTATTTTTGAAATAGTAACTTTTGTCGTCAGTAGATGTTACAATGACATCGCTCTTTAGCATAGTTCTCTAATTTTCTAGCTCTGATCCAGCGATGATCCCTTGTTTTTGTCCAGCATAAAACCGGGCTAATCTAAACACACACAGCTTCTGTGGCAGTTTAGTCTGGCCTGTCGCGTTTTTTTTATGAATATTTCTCCAAAGTGCACTGCGTGAAGCGCGCTCTGGCATTGCTCCTGTGATCGTGCTGGCAACTATGTTAGGAGAAGATTCGTTTAGAAAACTGAATTTTTAAAGTCTTTACTTCCGGCTCCTCGACAATTATGCAATGCGTCCCGACACATGGCATCTGCTGTGTCATTACGAGAGTAGATCTCGGGCAATTTGGACTAACGTAGTTTGCCACTGAAGTGAACTTGCAGACCTGCGATGGAAGACCTCACGCGTCTCGTCACTAAAATAGGTCCATCAGTAGCATAAACGATGTGCACGCAATTTGCAAATTCATATCCCGTCATATGCAAATTCACGTGTCCCGTCACTAAGATGGGTCCATCAGTAGCATAAACGATGTGCAGACAATTTGCAAATTCATCTCTGAGTTCAAGCTTTAGTAAGTTATTTCACACGTCTAAATTGATGTATGACCTTCTGCGTCGTGTTCACACTTACGTGAAGTTTCTCATAATGTGACTTTCATGTAAAGACACCTGGTTATTGTACGATATCGTTCTTCTGGTTTGCTGCGTGCCTTTCTGGCTTTGAAGTACGAGCGTTGTCTTTTTTATAAAAAATTGAGTAAAAAATTTACGAAGTTTTTTATTTTTTTCGATGCACATGCCAAGGAAAGCGGCTGCACTAACTGCTAAAATTGCGATCTTGAACAAAACTGTCGAAAACCAAACGTGCTCTGAAGTTTTTGTTTTTAAAATTATAGTTACGTGTGGAATACATCGGCACTACGAACGAGAATATAACGAACACAGAGGTACGAACAATTAGTGATTTGTTTTTGTAATTCATGTATATTCATACATTATAACTACATTCCCTTCTGGATCGTTATCTCGGTCTCTGTTAAAGTGAGGTTGTGACGTCATAACCCCTGGAGGTCGCCGCTAGACACCCGTCAGAGAGGTCAGTTCAGTCCGACCTGAATGATAGACCAGAACTCTTCAGGTGAAACATGGATGAGACCTCTCAATTATTTAGCAGACTTTTTGACAAAGTACAAAAATTGCATGTTAACTGTCGAATTATACCGAAGATGACAACTGAAGATTATCCCTCTGAACTGCGAGTCAGAGAGATGTTTTTTCCTGTTGGCTTTAAAATAGTAGCAAAACGGAGTAGCGATCATTGAGAAACACTCCTTAAAGCTGATAGCTTTGTAGATAGGTACGGTGGAACTTTGTTCGCAACTGTTGATTCAAACTACGCATGTGAACAGTAAAGTAAAGTTTCAACACAACTCTACAACAGTTTTATAGGTTTGTGAGTCAAGATTGCTTTCTTACATATGTTCATGCAACTGGAATCCAAAGTGGTTGTAAAGGCTACGAACCAGAACTATCACTCGAAATACATTTTGAAACGGTGATTGAAACGGAGGATTGGGTATAAAAGACTGATAACTAAAATAAATTGGTAAAGGTGCACTTGTGTAAAACTTGAGATGTATTATCTCGGTTTCACTTACGACGCTGTTTCAAGAATAGTGTAAAAATTTCTTCAGATTTCATCATTTATAATGAATTTAATGACTATGGTTTGTTTAACGTAACTCATATTGACCTGTTGCCCTCCACTGACCGTTGTTGACTAAGATTAATGACTACAATTGCTCGTGTAGGTCATAGCCTTCAAATTAATATTTCCGGCACACTCCAGTGAATTGTTTCTATAAATTATATTCCTTTCATTTCAGGCTAAATACCAGCGGTTTTAATCTATTCACTCGAACACACAGTCAGTAGACGCTAAGGTAGTGATTCCCTGTACGATGTAATGGCTCAGCCATGCCTTGGGAAATTGTATCTTCAATTCAGAGTCTCTGACCTAAAAGGCCCTGAGTTTATTTTTTTTGTGCTTGCAACTCAAGAGGTAGAGCGTCAGATGCTGCGACGCCGGTTGCATCAATTCAGTCGAAGAAAGCCTAAATAGTGTACCTGTAATTTTCTAAAACAGCACTTAGAATTGTGTGAATGCTAATATGCAAAAATACTTTGCTGCGAACTGAATTTGAATCCATTTCATAGAGATATGAGCGTTTATCTTATTTCTGAAATGTTGAAATAGTTCTCGGCGATGGTTGGTTAGTACGCCTGAGCACCGAACACTAGCTAGGGTGTTGGGTCGGCAAAATCCATGCACTGCGCTCAGGTTTTCCATCCTTCAGTTTACACTCTGACGTACATTTTCTGTGTCCAGCGTAACTTGTTATGTCGGTCTCAAATCTCACTTTAAATAGAAAGTAAAAGAAGATGGGGAGGCTGTGAATGTAGTTTTTTATTGAATTCCTCGCATAGCTGTCCCTCTCCTGTACTGTTCGTACTTCTCGTGCGTCGGAATTGTACGTGCACTCGTACCTGAACTCTCGCAGCTCCTCACGGCGGCCAAGATCCAGCGAGGCACTCGTATTTGGCCGACCCACGCAACCCGAACATTTTTTTTACGGCGAATAGAGGTATAAGGTGTCACCGTCACAAGTTTCTTACTTTTCCTGTTAATTATTTTGTTTGATAAGCATTTAGAGAATTTCTGTGTATTTCTGGTGCCAATGTTGCAGTTTAATAAGTACGGAACCTAAGCAAATAAATCGAGAAATTAATGTTTCGTAACAGTGAAAGTACATTACTGAATTTGAAAATAAATTTAATTTACTGTACACTGAGCCTCCTTCACAGCTATGTAATTAGTCGACTAATGAACTGGGTTTCGAAATTTGAGATTATGATCACCTATACACTCTAAAAAGCCCGTTCAGTTGATGTGGTGACATGAAAAAAGAAATTAGTGCGCAATAGATTTACAGCTTACAGAAGTAATTCCGCCAGCTCGAAAAAAAACTGTGTGAAATGTTGCATTTCGTGTGATCTCTATAGCACGTTTTACTGTACATAGTATCCCGTCAAAAAGACATAACTGTACATGCGTACCTGACCCGTCTTCCTCAACTTGTGTGTCTGCTTTAGACTCGTTAGTCGTAATTTTCACGTTATTTTGGGATCTCAGACTGGCCAAGTTGGCTTGAATGGTCAGAGGGGCTTTCCTAATGATACAGGATAGGGTTCTGTGTCTTTCGTGATCAGAAAAGCTTCGGAAACTTCGCAATGAGAGAGGAGGGTTTGTTCGAACTTTGGTGCCTCGTGAATGGAAGCCTTCTCCTCTCCATCTCCTGTTGCCAGATGAAAGGAAACTCCGACTGGTGATGATACGACAAGGCTTCTCATGCGAGCTCTGAATCTTGACTAGGCTTTTGTGAGGAGCCCCTAATCTGCATCTCACATTGAACCAACCTCGCGATATCGGTAGAACTTTGGCCAAGTTGTTCCTATCGTCTTCTCAGTGGTGAAAAGACTTAAAAGCTCAAATGCTTTCTGTATGTTAACCGAAATTTGGACTTGAGGAGTATCGAGGCTGTCGTTAGAACTTTAACACGGTTCTCAATTGTTGGTGTCTCAAGGACTGAGTAGAGTGTTAGACATCAGACGCGCCTGAGTTCTCCGTATCCGGTTTGCATTTCAATGTAATGTACGGGTCATCGGCATCAGTTGTCTCACGTAGAATGTTATATTGATACATTGAAAACTTCCTTAATAATTTTAACGAACTCGGAACGCTATCATGACAGTGCTTTGCCCTCGCACTCTGTGCATGATGGGCGGATTTTGGGTTGCATTGGCCCTAAAAGGAAAACCTGTTTTTTAATTGAAATGAATATTGGGTAATTAGTCATTCATATTTCGTGCACTTGTGCTCATCATAGCCGTGAACGAAACGAGGAGAATTTACGACTTCACTAAGTTAATTCTATCGTTCCACGAGCGGAACACAGGGTGCCGTAGTTTTTTTTCTAAAACGTTCATATTCGTACGCCATTTACAGTGTGAGAAACAATATTTTTCGATACGAGGCCAAAATTTTCATGGAAAAATGAATTAGCTTCTCGCATGCATGCTTTGCCATCTCAGTTTAACGATGCGTTAATTCCCGAAGTCATGCTGACTTTTCAGTGAAGACATATGTTGTTTATGTGGCCCTGTCAATATTCCGGTGTCAAACGAAAAACATCCGTATGTGCTGTCAGCATTGCAGTGAGTGGAGAATTACATTCCTACGAAAAGCTGCGGGTATCTCAGTGAAAAACAAAAATTTCTCCGAGCCGAGGTGTTGATGCAGTAGGTGAGGCCGGAATAATCAGTAGCGAACGAAAATTCAACGGAAAACGATGGATAATATTTCAGTGGAGAACAAAGGATAAAACACAACAAGGCCAATGAGTTTACCGCGCTGGAAAAATATGGGTGTATTGAAAACAATTAAGCTCAATAGTTCATTGGACCTCCTTGTACAGTGATTTTGCAAATAATCTAAACGAATATTTGTCCAAACTAAAAGCAGATGTTGAAAAAGATCTTCCAACGAAGAACGAAGAGATGTTGAGGCTAGCAGCTCCCTCTCCAGTTGATACCACAAATTTTTGATAGGATTTAAATCATGAAACTGTGGATGCCGTTCCATACGAGGAAATGAGCCTTCGTGATCCCTGAACTGATCTTGAACTACGCAAGACTCGTGGATGCGAGCGTGGTGGTCTGGAAAATACTGGAACCATCAGGAAAATGAAAATCCATAGGAGGTTGTACCTTGTCACCTTGGATATTCAAATAATCCTGCGATTTTCTTATGTCGCTGTAAAGGGTTGCCGAACCTAATTCCGACTGTGTGAAACACCTCGAGGTCATAACACTACCCCCCAAAGCCTGTACTGTCTGTCTGAGCGATGCATAAAGGTTCCAAAGATTCATGGGCTTCCCGTCCACTCTGACTCTGCCATCTTTCTGGAACAGGGTCAACCTCGATTCATCTGACAATAAGACGTGTTTCCATTGCTCTCCAGTCTAGTTTTGTGGTCTTTTGCAAATTTGACCCGTTTCGTTTGATTAGCTTTACTGACCAATGGCTCCTCAAACCTATTTCCTCCAGTTCTCGGCGCATATTGGGAACAGAAATATTTTTTTAGGGTCTTAGTTGAACATGCTAGTCAACTGCTGAACACTTTTCCGCTGGTTTGCCTCCATCAATTACTCCAGAGAATGCCTGTCGCAAGTATTCAGAATTGTAGCTCAACCATTTTTACCACCACTGAATGACTGCACTTCACCATGTTTTTCCGCTGAGCAATTCTTCTTTCCACAGGCCCAAGTTTTATGGCTATCATTTGAAATACTTCTCTGGTGGATTTTTCAGCCCCTTGCAAACCTGTCTTTTATCAAAGGCAGAGGCTTACTTTGTACGCTTTTTTCCAGCCTGATTATTCATGATTGTTGTCGCGGAGAGAGCAGGTGCAGTAGTGACTACCAGAGAGCAGGTGCAGTACTGACTACCAGAGAGCAGGTGCAGTACTGACTACCAGTGAGCAGGTGCAGTACTGACTACCAGTGACTCAGAACGCAACTATTATTACCATATCCTTCTTCTTAAAATTTACTATGAGAAAACCTGAAAAAAATGCTTAAATTATATCAAAATTTTACCAGGGTGCGACAATCTTTTCGGCTAGGTTGTGTATCTCAGAGGAGACGAAATGTTTCCCAGTCGAAGTGTTGATGCCGCGAGTGAAATTCTAATTCAGGTGTCCTTGTATCCATGGAATACGATCTTTTTTTTCGGTTAGTGAACATCCGCCAAAAAGATTTCTCCGAATTCCTGATTCTACCAAAGTCAGCCAGATCATCCCACAGCCTTGAATGTGATGTGATTGGTTCCTGCTAGGATTGGAACCTGATCACGCTGTCCGTTGCCTTTTGGAGGATTCGATCTCTTCGAGGAAGCCTCGGCAGTCCCTGATCTTCTTATGCCAGGACGGCCGACTTTAATGAATTGAGCTCAAGGCAACAAAATACGATTTTCGAGGCGCAGTCGTTAGGAGGTATAGGTACTGGGAGAGATTTCCTCGTCAGCATCTCTGGTGGGCTTGTAGCTTTCCCGCACGCTAAAGCCTTCTGAATTCAGCAGTTTCTGTGCCTTCGTGGAAACGAGAGCAATTTTTTCTGCCTGAACTTATTTACTTTCATGATTTTAATTTAGTCATTTTTCTTGGGTTGTTTTGGTTATGAATATTTCTGTTAGTCAAATTTTTGGTCATTTCTGTCCATACTGTGTTTGTCATGTGTCATGCCTCGCTTGTCACGTGTCATGCCTCGCTTGTCATGTGTCATACCTGACTTGTCATGTGCCATATTTGGCTTGTCATATACTTTCAATAATCCTGCTTGGCTTATCAAATGTCAAAATGGCTTGTCAATTGGTTTGTGGTACGAATAAGTTCGTGATTTTTTTAACAATAGTGTTACGTACGAATATTTAATATTTTACCGATTTCTCGAAACCTAATGTTCGTACAGGTAGGTGTAAGTTTTTATGTACTAATAAATACGTGAAAAATAACATAAAACTCAAGTTTCATAAGGATAAGTTGCGTGGAATAAATATAAAGATTCAGCTTGCAAAATAATTCGCAAGCAAAACTATTTATAAAGTAGGAAAATGGAAACACAATTGCATTATTAATAATCAACAGGATGGTTTTTCATTGTCATAACTTCTTGCAGTTTGCTCCCAATAATTTTTAATTAAACCCAAACATGCTTCTGATGGGATGTTTTTCCATTCTTCAATGGCTTTGCGTTCTCAATCTTGGAAATGGTTTGGAACGCGACGACTTAACTTAATTAACTCGGAATTCGCACCATAAATTCTGAATTGGAGTCGAGTCATTACTCATCGTGAATGCCATGGTAAAACGGTTGTTTTATTTTCTTGAAGCCGTGTAGCCCCAGATTTGGACGTATGTTTGGGGTTATTATGTTACTGGAGGGTGAATAGACGGTCTAAATAGACCAAGACTTTGTGCCGATAAGTTTAGATTTCATCCAAAATCTTAATGTAAACATCAGACTCCATTATTCCTTTCAACGGAGTTAATTTTGCTCTGCCGCTTGAAAGAAAAGCGCCACAAAACATCCCAGATCCACCTCCATGCTTAGCTGTTGCGGCGCTGCGCTCTTTGGGAGGCAAGCCTCGGCCTTCTTGCGCCAAATTTGCTTCACGTCAGTACGTCGGAAAAGCTCGATTTTCGTTTCGTCACTCCATAGTACTCGCTTCCAGAAGCAATCTTCTTTGTCCAAGTAGTGTTAGCGAAGTTTAATCGATCAGGAACATGACATGATTTATGAAGACGAGCTTGCCACGGTCGACTACCACGCAGTCCATTTGTGTTCACACAACGCTGTAGTGTGCGAGTGCCCGAGATGGTAACATGTGTGTCCAACATTTTGGAGGTGTCATTCGCATCTTTGGTTCACATCCACTGGACGACGCAGTTTTCGTACAGTTCTCGATGACAGTTTCTTTTTCCTCCCACGTTCAGGTAAAGTCATCGCCGTGCCAAACTGACTCACCTTCTTTATAACTGATTGAACTGTAGAACTCAGGATGGCAAAGTGGTTAGAAATATTTTCATGGCTTCTTCCTGATTTGCACTGGCCAATAATTATAATCTTTCGTCACAAGTCAACGGTGGGCTCCTCGGTCTCCCTCATCGTGGCGCTGGCGTGTCCATGACGAGACAAAGAACTCCTTGCATCCCGTTGTGTTCTTTGGAATTTTATAGGATGTTTTTACGAATAATAGTCTAACTCAATTTCGACAATGTATAGAATAATATAAAATCCATTTTATTATAACATGTAGTATTGCATTTAAGACGATTTTCCTAACTGCGTGAGCAGTTTTTGTCTTGGTAACTTTGCAAAATTTTATTGCTTTGTTTATTCCATAAAACTTATTGATCTGAAAATTGAGATTTGTTTCTTTTCACGTACTTATAAATATCTAAAAAATTAAGATTGTACATACATTAGGTTTTGACAAATTAGCGAGAATAATGAATATCGGAGAGTGTAAGAATAATTTCGGTACCAACTGTATCTGTAACATTAACTGTAAGAATAATAATTCCAGTCAATCATGATTACTAATTTCGTTCATACTGCGTCGCAAAACCTCAATTATTTACGGCTCACATCTCGAACAAATTTCACGCCCTAATGAGTTTGGTTCGAAGAGCGGAATGCTCATCAGATGCGTGTGTTCCAGCCGAATGAGCTCGCGCCTGTACCTCAGAGAACTCTTAAAGGATTGAGAGACCTATTTGTGGCCTACTTTCAAACGGACTCCACATGCCATTACGCACTTGAGAGCGCGTACGCATCGAAACAAGCCTTATTTGCATGTATGAATTCAGTGACAGGGTGAGAGGTTTCATTCAGATTTGACTGCACCAATTTGTGTTAGTCGCACTTGGAGTCCATGTGGAAGTACGGCACAGTTACGTGTCTTAGGCCTTGAAGCGTAATCAGTGGGACGCGGTATACTTCTTTGAGTAAAATGGGGTCAAAATTCAGCATCACCTATTCAGCACAATTCAGCATCACCCATTTAGCACAATTCATCATCACCCATTCAGCACAATTCAGCATCGCCCATTTAGCACAATTCATCATCACCCAATTAGCACAATTCAGCATCACCCATTTAGCACAATTCAGCATCACCCATTTAGCACAATTCAGCATCACTCATTTAGCACAATTCAGCATCACCCATTTAGCACAATTCAACATCACCCATTCAGCACAATTCAGCATCGCCCAATTCGCAGTTTTGCCCAACACCGCAGCATTAGTCGAGCGGTGAGACAATTTCCTTCGTTTCGCGTCGTCAGTTTGTGAAAAAATTCCCTCGTGTGAAAAAACGCTTCCTTCCAATTACAATCCAGTTATGAGTGCCTTGTCTTCGAGGCACGAAACTTGCATAAAACTTTCATCATCATTCAGACAAACCATGCCCTGCAAATTCGTGCATGTGATATCCGTGCTTCAGGCAAATGTAGGAGAGAGTACTCCTAATAACGGAACTTTTGCAGCGTCACCGTATATTTATACTTCGCTTGACGAGTTGGCGGAGTGACAGGCAATCTAAAGCCCTTTAGCTTCCTGTTTTTCGCACCGCCAGACCGAGACGTTTCCCAGCCCCGTGATCTAGATTACTCGGCGCTTTATTTTCAGTGTAAATGACTTGCAGAAGCAGCGCTTGTGCTCCAAGACCCCGATTTCGCGCCGGACTGCTGTGAAAAGGTGCCTCGTGCCAGACGTGTAAAGCGTGTTCACGCAAATTGTGCACTCCGGTTTTAAATGATGCTCATTTTATACCTGGTAAACGTCAGACATGTAAATTGTGTCTGTTAGTAGTTGTAGTAGTATATAGTAGTAGTAGAAGTAGTGGCAGTAATAGTAGTGGTAGTAGAATAGAGTTGCTACTGCGTAAGGTGACTGTCGTGTCCGACAGTCAACGCTTTTTGTCCGACAGCTTTTTACGTGAAAATCCTTTTTGTATCGGTGTTTATTATATCACGTTTGATTATCTACGACTCTTCTATTATTTATCTATCGGAGTAAAGAGCTTATGTGGTTAATCGACTTCATAGATGTATAATACTATCATTACTTATGGTTAATGTTGCATACATTTTTCATGGACTCGGCTGTATGGACAACTTACTTCTGTTCACTCCGTTTGATCTCATCAATGTTACCGTGCAAAACAAATGTTTTGGCACACATCTTTTGAGTTTCATTCTCTTTGTGCAGAGCTTTTCACTGTTTGGACTCAAGGTCGCAGTATTTTCTTCTATTATTCCATCAGATACTTTCTTCTCTGCACGCTTCACCTACCAATTCCCTTTAATGCCATTTGCAATCAAAATTGCCCCTCCTTGAATTCGAAATTAATGTTTCTGGCCTTGATAAGTTCTTTCTTTCCTTAGCGTCACCCCAACATCGTTCCCCTTTCCGATCCCCTCTTTTCACCCCCACCACACCCCCTTTATTGAACAGCACGAAGATACGGCCTGAAAGGCGTCGAAGTTAATATTGAACGTCTTCACTTCCTCTCTTTGCATTCGTAACTAGGCTACGGCTTCGTAAACTTTTTTGGCATCATTAGGGATTCCTTACACAGTGGCATGTCAGTGTGACGGTCTGGCATCGGTGATTTTCTCTACCTTAGGAACGCCCGACAGCTGGTATCCCAACGACGGCACAGTAACGTGGAGTGATATACTCCATTATGGCATGAATAACTTTCCATATTGCTCACTGCCCTTTCCCCGTTATTTGCTCTTCGTGAGGTGGATTTTTGGAAAGTAATGTGCACTACAAACAAAGAATCTCCTCCTTCTTGTTATTTTTTGTCCCACGTGTTCAGAGCACAACAACCTATGAATCTACAAATGACCAAAGGAGTACCAAAGCTAAAGTCAAAGTCGACCAAACGAGCTCGCTATTGTTTAGCCAAGGAACCGGGCGTCTGAACCAACCGAGTCAGGGGACAACCACCTGATTGAGATGATCACAGCTCAGCGCTGCAGTCGTACGAGGCCACATACTTCATTCCTGCCGCCAGATTTTGCAGACGTCAAGGTGTGACGCCTATCATCAAAATTCGATGTCTGGTTTTCGAAATGAAAACACGTCCAATCTTATTTCATTTTCATATTCCCGCACTCAAAAGCTGTGTTTAGCGCACCATGAACCGAGGTGCGGACAGTTATAAAAACTCGGTTTATTTTAAATATCGTCGTGAACATCGTCTATGAGGCCACCTATCGTGCACAGAAACCTTGCCTTCTGTACGAACGGCTCAGCGGTCTTCTCTCTTTAGCAGCTCATAGCGTCTCGGGTGCATCAAGTTTTCTTGAGGTATTTTGACCCTTCCTCAGTCTGACTTCTTCGCCACCCCATCGATAAAGCTAAAAAATAATCGATAAAAATACTCGGGTGTACAAATTTATAGCTAATTATTAATGCTTCTGCGAGAAAGTGCGACTGGGTCGACGCTCCGTTTGCTGCCCTCACCCGGTCTAACTTTTTCTCCGGAGCGTCGAAAATTATCCTTAATGTTGCTGACCTTGGTATTTTTATCGATTATTTTATGAGTTTATCGATGGGATGACATAAAAGTTAGACTGATTTACTGACGTGGCACGTTCCCTGCAGGTTTACATTTCCGTGGAAGACGTGAACGACCACGCCCCTCAGACGGAGGAGCCCTCGTACCGCGTCTACGTGGCCGAGGACACGGCCCCTGGCACCGCCATCCTCTCCCTCAAGGCCCACGACCAGGACCTCAAACTCGTGAGGAGGAGGGGAGGGGGGGAGTTGGGTTCTTCAACATGGATAGAGTTTCCATTTAAATAATGCTAGCTTACTTAACTTTCGCATGGTTTACTTTTTGCGTATTGTTCCAATCAATCCCAATAGCCGACATCACAAGTATCGCATGACAAACGCTTTAAGTTTCAACGTATCGGCTCAATCGATCATTTTCCAAGTACCGTTATGAACTCGTTAAAGAAAATTCGGTACATTCCTTCGAGAAGAAATGGGGAGTTGAAATATAAGAAAATACAGAGTTCAATATGAAAAGTTAAGGGGTTCACCGAGAAAATTAGGCATAAAGAAAAGAAAGAGACCTCAGTAGTAAAGAGTAAAGTACTTTTCCCATTGACGGATTTCCCTTTAATCTGTCATAGAGGTATTGTTTTGAATAAGAATTAAAAAAAAAGATCCTATTCCGTAGATGCTTTGCTAGATGGATATCTTGATGAATATGAGCTTAAAGCATGAGTATCTTCCCAAGTGGTGTTCTACAAATAAATAAATTCCACAATGAATGTTTTACGCAATAATGGAAGCTTTTTCAAATGTAGATGTGTAATTTTATGAAGTTCATAGCAATTTAATAAAGTATTTCATGGAATTAATAAAAAAAAATTAAATTATTTGAAATTTTAATGAGGAGTTTCTAAAATTGGGAGTGCAGTGCTCTGGGTACACCTTTTCACAGAGTTTATAAATTATATTTTACTAAATGTACCTAATGATATCCAACACGTACCTACTGCGTAACTAGCAATACATCCATATGCAACAATATGTGTAACTGTTGTTTGTGTACAGAGCGCGTGTAACTGTTGCTAGTGTACAGGGTGCGTGTAACTGTTACTTGTGTACAGGGTGCGTGTAACTGTTATTTGGAATCGAACGCATAGCTCTGGGTCAATGCCTCCATGCGTAACTGCTCCCTGGGGCGCCTCCTTCAGGCGGGGTCCACCCTCGGAGGAGCCCTGAGCTTCTTCGTGCGCAGCGTCCGGGGGCGTCGCAACACAGAGGCCTTGTCGCCCACGCTGCTGGGAGAGGGCCTTGGCTGGGGTCCCGACACCGACGGAGGGGAGCTCTTCTCTGTAAACCGCACTACAGGTGGGGTGCTAATTTCCGCCCCTCCCGTCCCACCGACTCTTTGAAAAACGTTTATTTCCGTGCTTCGATTTGAAATTAATGCGACTAGCCTTCCCCGGTAGGTTTTTTTGATGAATATGAGCTTACTTTTGTAATATTTTCCATGTGTGCGACTACTCTCGGATCTGGGGGCTGGAGCCAGGATAGGTCGAGGAATCACGAGTATACTCATCTCAGTTTTTTTATTCTAAATCGCTTTTTCTAGCGAGTTTGTTCCTCCATAGTTGAGACGTAAGAATGTGGTCAAAACGAGTTAACTCGTCCTTGCATGGGAAAAGGTAAAGTCAGTTCCATTTCATTTCCCTTTTTTTCTTCATATCGTTAGCTGGAGTACGGTCTCCAATCACACATCCCTTCTCAAAATAACTGTCTTTTCCGTAACTAGCTACAGTGGTCCCTGAATCATGTTCAAATAAATTTCCTCCCACTTAACACCCTAAACAAAGTACTTCGATTCTGGTACCAGGTACCCTCTACACGGCGGGGCCTCTGGACCGGGAGTACCAGTCTCAGTACGAAGTTCAGGTGATCGTCAGTGACGGGTCATTGTGGACGGTAACCCCCGTCTACGTTACCGTCAGCGACGTCAACGACAACGCCCCTCAGTTTCTTGAGACTGTGTACCGTGTGTCCGTCGTGGCACGACCAGGATTGCGCAGACGTGCGCCGGTTGTGCGGGTGAGTGCGTGAATGGTTTTGCATTCTTTTCCTTTCTTTATTGTCCTATCTTTATTTTCTTTTTCTCTTTTATTTTCTTTCTTTATTGTCCTAGCTTTATTTTCTTTTTTCTCTTTTCTATTTTCTTTCATTTTTATAGAAGCGCATGTCGCATGCTGGTACGTGGGGAGAAAGTGGCTAAATATTCGGTCTAAATAATGGGAGTGTAAGGGTACGAAGACCCTACGTTCAGGTTCAACACGTCTGCGGGAAAACTGGCTTCTGAGTTGAGAACTGCTTTTAGCCTTTTTCGGTTAGAACTCAAACTTTTTGAACTTGTGAAAAGTTTATTCTCATGTACATATTTCATAATGAAGGACTGGCGCTCGAGTTGAAGAGGAATATTGTTGCCAGTGTTGGTGCGCAATCGTTGCCAATTCAGGGTGATGGAGTATTATACTTTAGCTGGGAGAGGGACGGCAGAGCCGGAATGCAGATTGGAAGAGCGTGTGCTGCCGTTGGCGAGGGTGTGGGGCGAGCGGAAAAAATGGGTGAAAGAGGCCTTGTGTATCCGAGTTGAGGGGGAGTGTGGGGGCTTAGAGATATCTTGCATGATTCAGTCATGAGATCCTCTTTTCTTGAAATTCTGTCCCTCGACTTCTGCGAAGAGTGACTCGGAGAGAGAAACCGTGTCTCTTCGGAGAAGTCGAGTAGCTCAGACGTCTTCAATATACATGGAATGATTTCATGTCAGAATTTTTCTATGACGAAGGGTTTCTTGTTTGATCAGTCGCGTATTCAGTTTTATTGAATTTTCCTAAACTGTACCTAAGTCTAGCTTTCAGTACAGATGCATTTTTTTTCTTAAAGTATTTTCAAATGAACTAATTCAAACACAGTTCCACACGAATCGAAGATTTAAGTTCGAATCCAATAGATGTTTTGTAACATGAAGCTTCGAAAGCCTCAAAAATAAGTCATCGCTAGCGTGATTCCAGTGCGCATTGGTACGTTTTCTGCTCGAATCATGAATTCATTTATTTCGGTTCTAAAAGCTCTCTCAGCTCTGCAGCGGTTGATACCACTTAATTGATGCCTAATTGGAGCCTGTAGGTAAACCGCCTTTACATTCACACAGCACAGCTGAACCTCTGATCTACCAACGCCGGATGCTAAGGACATCGGATACCGCAGACGATATCCACTGGTCTGAATTCATGTTCCATTGGTCGGGTCTCAGTACATATGCCTAGAGCTGTGGAAACACATAGCGATAATACAGGAGCGGAT
>VOMN01068494.1:0-37060 GCA_014899125.1 Orchestia grillus | reverse complement strand
CACGAATTGCATCGACTGCTTTTTCCTTCTCATTTACGGTCTCCACCTCGTGTGACTCCGTCAACTGCCTTTCCAGTTCGGCAAGGCGAGCTGATACTCGACGCCGAAAGCTACTAGATTCCAAATAGGTAATTCTATGTTACAGCTGCTAGATTCTAACTAAGTAACTCTATGCTACAGCTACTAGATTCCAACCATGTAATTCTATGCTCCAGCTACTGGATTCCTACTAGGTAATTCTATGCTAGAGCTACTGGATTCCAGCTAGGTAATTCTATGCTAGAGCTACTGGATTCCAACTAGGTAATTCTATGCTACAGCTACTGGATTACAACTAGGTAATTCTGTGCTACAGCTACTGGATTACAACTAGGTAATTCTGTGCTACAGCTTTATTATTCTTACTGAAGCTGTAGCATAGCTACTACTAAAACTTCGGTGCCACCGTACAATTTTGAACTTCGGATGATTGTTGTTCGTTTTCATCTTATCATAGTAACTGCGTTATCTTATCCAAACATAGACTTCGGCTTCTTGGAAAGTAAAAATTGATTATATAGAAACTCCAGTGAGTGTGTTCAACACTTGCACTATAGAGTTTAAAATTTAACTGTAAAGTTTGTGTAACGCGGCTCAAATTCCTAGTTTATGGCCTAGGATGTTACGCTGGTGAATCCAAACAACTTTCTGTAAGTCTCTTGACCTGCTTTGGAATGTGTAAGCCCGAGAAGCCTGAGACAAATGATCCACGGCCTCGCCGTGTCTGACTACTTCAAGTGAACCCTGTATAGTTTTTCACTTGTGGGGCCCAACATTACACTTTCCTCGCAACAACGAAAAATGATCAACTCTTTAAACACGTGTAGGTACGCGTTGCGGGTTTTATTTTTGTGAATCATGTACTCAAATCGTGTCCCAAATTAAGGCGTTCCTACTTTTTCATCTGTTAAAGTCTATTTCAAAGTTGAAGTTTTTTTAGGGGGCATATAGAGACTGAATCTTCACAAGGTCTCTTGAGCTGTTCTCTGCCATGAAGACACGTATACTTGTCCTCTGTTTATATTTAGCAGAATAGTCTTGAGTTTCTCGAGCAGATCTATGCTATGAAGATCAATGTATGCGCAATAAAATTGTGAGAGTTGTGAGCTTGTTCTCTGAATTATAGAAACGCAGGGCCGCGACAAGTTCGGCTGTATCTGGTCGATATTGATGGATGAATCGAGCCAAGGTCTATCCAAAACGCAGTTTGTTTCACTAATGTGGTCATCTACGTTGTCTCATTCTTTTCCGGACTGGTCACGGGCATGGAACTGCAATATTAACTGTATTTATATAATGCTAATAAAGTGATCGTCTGAACATGTGAGTAGAATGTGTGAGTAGCCCTGCAATGTAAAGCAAGTCCAATCGATTACTTACATGTTCGTATTTGTAGTGGGTACAACATATATCCGATACGAGGTCAAAAGTTTATTTACCATAGTTACATCACAAAAATGCAATCGAAAGAAGAAAAACTTATGTATTGTTGTTAGCTGAATATCAAATCAGTGAAAAAATACACAAGTAGAAAAAAATTGATATATCGACAAAAGCCCCAGATTATCATCTCAAAAAGTATCCATTGCACGGCAAAAATTTCCTTTTAAAAGCGATAATAAATAGTCTTCAAATATTCCAGAATGATTTATGCGACAGGAATGTTTTAGAACTTTCTAGAGAATAATCTAAATCGTAAACGTACCCCTGAAGACCTCAATCAATGTCTGAGAGCTGCATGAAAAGGGGGTCGTCGTTCAACACTCTGATTCTAATACGGCAAAACTTAAGAATTCTCAGAAAAGGTTAGTAAAATATTTTTTAGTTACATAATAGTGATTAGGGCTATAGGAAAATATCATTTGTGCTAAAAATACCGATCTTAACCATTGGTGATTCGCCGGTTGAACCCGGTTCACGTCACATCAGTCCCTGCAAGACTACCACGTTCAGGGCGTCCATCTAAAATTTCATACCATGCGTTTAAACATATAGTTCGTAAAGGTGAGAAGAATCCTCGAGTGACTTTTTTTAAACTTCAAAATGATTCGGGAGTGACAAGGACAAATGTACGTATTAACAAAATTCGAGCAGTTCTTAAGAACGAGAAATTCCGGTTTCGCACACCTAGAAAAAACCCTTTGTTGGGACCAATTCATATTCGAATTAAATTTTTATTTTCCGAATAAATTTTTCCAAGGCATGTTTGCATAAGCCTGCAAGTTTTTGGGTTGTACTATGGTCTGACGAGACGAAAGTTTAGTTATTTGAGTGGAACGTTTGACTATGTATCGGATATTTATCGCACCCCTGCATATG
This sequence comes from Orchestia grillus, assembly GCA_014899125.1. NCBI lineage: Eukaryota > Metazoa > Arthropoda > Malacostraca > Amphipoda > Talitridae > Orchestia > Orchestia grillus. The sequence goes on along the minus strand of VOMN01068494.1, from coordinate 34,702 downwards.
TTTCACCGACATCACTAATAATGGCAGTGATAGATCTGAGGCTTATATATTTCGTTTTATTTGTGTGCAATCCTTTCTTATGTGAGAGAAAAACGCCCCTGTATGTGTTGTATTACGAGTACGTAGCACAGTACAGTACAGAGTACAGTACAAGTACATACAGTTGTTCCCTGCATAGAGCGCTAGATCAGTTCCAGCGAACAATTGCTCTACAATCGTCCCTAACATAGAGCCGTATCAACCAGAGCAAGCATCAATTAGCGTACAGAAAATGTTAGTCACAGGTTATAGTAAAGAAGAAACATAGTCGTTTTGAGGAACCGATCTAGCGCTTAATACAAAGAAGACTGTAGACTATTTGTTCTGGAACCGATCTAGCGCCCGAGGCACATGAGCCTGCTGGACCTGAAGCCCTCATGAAACTGAAATGAGAAGACGGAGATCTAGCGCTCTATGCGGGGGACGACTGTACCTCCAATCAGTTTACGAGTAAGTCTTCGTTTTTTCCTGCTGGAAAGTTTTTTTTACATATATGTAGAAAAGGAGCAAACGTTTTATCTACGTATACTAAAATTTGAGTTGTGGTTGTGATTGGACGTTTCATTTTAACGTGCAGTTCATATCCCCTTTTTACAACTTAAATTACCAGAATGGTCTTGTTTTCATTCCTCTCGGGTGTAATTTTCAATTGTCGCGAAGAAAACTGAGAGCCAACACCATGGCGTAATACTATTGAACTTTTGAATTGTCCGAAGTGTGTGTTAAGCTTCTGTTTATTCCAAACTTCTCGTAGAAGCTGAACTTTCTGACTGTCCCAGTATAACTATATTTTCTCTGACGAGATCGAAACAGAAAGGAAAAAACGGTGGAGTGAAAGGATCGGTGAATGACAGCTAACAAATCAAGACCAATTCTGATTGCTCAACCCTGAAATGAAAGAAGAAAACGTGTGGACCCCGTAGTACAAGTGGTAGTGTGGTGGCCTGCTAGTCAGTATTTTTATTATTGTTCGTAAGTTTAATACTCCATTGTCACACAGAATTTAATCTCAAGAAAGCGCATAAAAGCGACCATTTAGTATAAACTTAAGAAAACGAGGAATCTATGCACAAGGTTTGTTCCCACACAGGCTTTCCTGCGAAAAGAAACAGCGAGTTAATTAATGCAGAGGAAGAAAAAGCAAAGAAAATGAAAAAATTCAAAGTATATGAGTGGGCACGAAAGCTATAAGTCCCGAAGGTTTACCTATCGTTAAGGCATGCATACAAGTCACCGGGTCCTGCATCCAATACCCGGGGCGGAATGATTCTCTTGGGAAATAAGGGATTCTCTCACCATGTTCCTAAAAAAGCGACTCACCAGTGTGGTCCAGGATGGTGTCTAGCTTCAGACTACTTAGAAGGCAGACAGAACCTTGCAGGCAGCTCTGTTAGAACTCTTGTAAACTCGTACAATCGGGCGTATGAGAGGAATTAGTCCCCTATCCTGGGAGAAAGATGCACAGCTCTTTTCCAGATAGAGTTGACGTTCGCATCAACGGACCTCGTGTTGACGGACTTCAGTAAGATTGGGCTATCCGACTATGGAAAACTTGGCCGGTCTCAAAGTGAGATCCCAAATATTTTACTTGGAACTCTCTCGCGAGCAGGTAGCTGCTTTATGTTTTGTTGAACTAGCGTGTGATGTTGTCCCTTGGTCCACCGTTCAGTATTAGCGGCCACTTTTCTCTTATTTCAGTCCGTTGACGTAAGCGTCAACTGTACATACTTCCAGAAAAAGACAGGTGCGAATAGCTCAAGATCTAATTGGGGTTGTATTTTGGTGTTTGTAAACGTTTAAACTTCTTCAGCTACGCCTCCTTTCGGTAGATATTCAAGAATTAGAATGCTTTTTCTTAAACTCAGTCTAAATTGAAAGTATGATTGTTCTGGAAGTTGTGATGTAATTCTTTTACGATCATTCATTGTCTTCTAGTACGTATAGTTTCCTTTTGCGTACTTTCCAATTCTGTGAGCAAAACTAGTGTTTTGGAGGAAGGGCGATTATGTGCTCACGGACTTGAAGCTCACCAGTGCAAGTCACCCGAAATAAAGTAACTGAGACATTCACCATGTCATTGAATACATTGATGTGTCGCGTGTATTGCCTTCGCGCTCCGCTCCCCACGCCAGACTTCCTCTGCAGTCCCTGGCGGACAGCTCCACCAGCTCTCTCGCTGAAGCACTCTTGAGATGCTCAATGTAGCAGGTTGTTCTGCCAAACTCGTGCTCATGGGTCGAGCGGTGTTGTTCCCTGCCGCACTTCCGCGTTTTAACGCACCCAATCAACCCAGAGTTGCCTGAAGTCCTAGGTTGAGGACAGTTGAAAGCAAATCTTAAATTCAACTCGTAACCTAACGTGCAGGCAACCTAGTGTAGCTACATCATTTACGACGATCTGGTCAGGGATAGGTTGCATCTACATAGTATAAAAAGCTTTTTGAAGTGCATCCAATCATGAAGAGTATAATTGACAGAAATTGCAAGTAAGAAATTCGGGTTGAAATAAACTAAAATATCCTGCGCTGTGCTTTATTTCTTCACGTCAGAGAACGTTGCATTTTCTTCATCCCTGTACCAGACGCCAGCCCTTTATACTCGCCTGGCTCCCCTTAAATTTGATTCAAATTCATAAAAGTCCTTCAATTTTTAATGACTGTTTTAATGTGGTGTATCTAGCGTTCAAATTCATGCACTCGTATGCATCAGTGGTTTCTAACGTAGAATTGTTTTGCAGTACCGTAAATCTTCACTTCGAGGGAGAAGTCCGAAAGAAATAATCTGCAGTTTCTGTGTGAAAGTTTGCATTAGTTGAAGTAAAATGCGCCTGATGAGACGATGAGCGTAGACGAGAACTCCTTCAGTTTACCAGCAGTCCGTTCTGTACCTTGGTACGCTCTCTTAAGGCCGACTTGCAGGAAATAAAAGCCAATTCTGCTTAGTCCTCAGGGAGGAACACGTAGCTGAGTGCAGCGGCATTATTGTAACGTAACTAACAATGAATTAGGGTATTTCTTGCGAGTGGTTTGTCATTCATTCCATGAGATAAGTCCACAATGTGAGCGTAGTTCATGACTCACACAGTAGCTTTGTGATGCATTTGATATTCTCATTTGTACGTGTGTTAGACGACCGCTTTCGAGAAAGGAAACAAACTTAAACTTATTCAGAACCACTGTAATTTATGGAATAAGGCTGCACGAAGGAGTCTAGCGCCCTGTTCAATTACGTTTCAGTTTCATACCGATGCAAGTTGTAGGCGAAGTATACTCGGACGATGTCCATTGGCCATGTGTTCAACTCACATTTACAGTACACTGTTTCCCTCGCTGGAAGGAAAACATGGACAGGAAATTCTTGGCCCGAATTCTATACACATAAATCTGACGCACCCTAGATGGCTCTCATGCAGCGATTTTACGTGTACTTTCATTGCTAAACAGGTTCATAAATCGAAGACCTACTTGAATCATTTCGGCGAATAACGGAATAGTCTTCCTAGCAGTCAAATTTATTGAGCTGATGGTCTTTATCAGAACTTATTCTGAGATTTTCCTCGATTCCGTGTTTCTATTACTGTATTAAATTCGCATTGTTAGGCCGTAGTCGTGCAGCGGACTTCAGAGGTTGACTTGTGTTATCTGTTTTGTGTCGATCAAGGAAAATTAGAAATCGGTTTCCGATGCAGCGGAGGTACCATTAGAAATTTCCTTCCCGAGTTGGTTTGCGGACACAACTAAATTAGCATGCGTTTAGGCTGTGAGTTGTCATTTTGCTGCAGTGGTTATTTTTATCACCTTTAACTCCATGAAAACCACTTTCAAGAATTAACCTGTTAATGGGTATTAACATCATATGATGTCCGCGGGGTTGTTGCATTCACACGATCGCTGTCGATTACACATACCGTGTGAATGCACCGCCGGCCACCTGGGCAGTGGCCGTTAACAGGTTAAGAACATCAGAAACAGTAAAGTTTCGTTAAATTCCAATTGTTGTGCTCAAAACTACCGTGATTATGCGCACAAGTCCATAAAATGTTTACGACTACTTTCGTAATATTTCATTCACTTGAAAAAATAGTGGGTGTATTTAAGGTTGACGTATGCGGCATAGACTGAACTGTGTTTAATCAGCCAGTCGAAAAAATTATGCTGGATGACTTGATGCCTGAGGCAAGTCAATAAATCATTTAGGGAGCATTATTTTACGGTGGTAAAAAGGAGAGAGACTTCATTCCAACCAAATTGACATTTCAGCATGCGGAGTTTCCAAACCTCGTAATGAACGACAGGCTGCAATGAGGGTAACCTTTGTTGAACCATTACCCACGTGTGCGCGTGAGTGCAGCGGGAGGCGTGGAGGTTATATCTACCTTATATTCCGTCCGCGAAGAAGCTCCCAAATTCAGACGTCTTAAAGCACATTTTATGCATGCCTTCGATGAACAACTAGAGATGCTTATCTAAATTTTCCAAAAACTCACGGTATATCTAGTCAGAATTATAGACGCTGTTATTTTATATCTACAAAATTAAGCAGTGGTCCCCATTTTGAGAAAGATTAAAAATTTGACTATGTGCAGTCGACATGTTGTGTCGAACCCAAAGCACTACGAAAATTGACGACAATACTCACTTGTGCATAAAAATAAAGAAATAATTTGTGCGTGATGAGTTAAATCTCTCGTTAGATACTGGTAATCTTATCTCTGCCTGGGCAATATCGCTGTCACTATTTTCTATGATTCTTTTCGTCGTCTGGCAGTTGTTAATTTCACCACCGTGCTTCGTGCACGTCCATCAGTCGTGTATAACGGGACTTGTTTTTCGTATTTTAATAATCGGTGTAGTTCGCTCGTATGTCCATTGTTATTATTAGCATAGTAATTTCATATTCATGAGCGAAATAGTTAATATTCCTTTCTTAACAAAAGGAAACTGTTGTTTGGCAAAATTATTCAGTTGTCTATCTGACTAATTCTTGACATGGACATGAAGTAGCTCCTTTTGACATGTATAAAATTTTCAACAAATTTATGCAGAAATAATTTGATCAGTGAGTGATTCAGCTTCAAAACTTAGCTGAATTGTTTCTTAGAATACGCAGTAGTAAATTCAGTCGGCAAATGAACATCAAACTACATTCATAACCCAAAGTATTAGAAGTAATGAATGAATCTTGAATTCTAAAATTAAATCTTTTAGGGCAACTGGAAGCTAATGTACCAATACTTCTACTGTAATTCATAATGCTTCAAAAATTAGGTCAGTTTTTATTTATGTATGCATTTTCGTAGTTCAAGTGAGACATTTTCTGTTTACGCATTTACTTCTGTGAAGCCGCAGTATCAAAAGTATTTTCCGGAGTCTCATTTCTGCAGATAAGAAACAGTTGCCAGATGTACAACGGTACCTAGCATACCTGTCAGTGTCGAGTTAGTGTGTACATGTGTGTGTTCGGTTAGTTTGAACCTCAACTGGGTGAGGGAGAGTTGTGAGTAGTATGCTCCCGAGTGTATTAGTTGTGCCGGCGTAGAAACGAAAGCTATTATCCAACTGTGGGTTTTAAGGGCATTTCTATTTAACAATGCCTTCGGCAAAAAATAATCCTGCTAAACAACGGAAGAAGAAACCGAAAACTTTGATACACGTTGACCCCGAGGTGAGTTATTGAGCGCGAGCAGAGAACGAACACCTCTCAACTTTACCAGGCACAGCTTAGGATGCTTGCTTGGCCCGCGTTCTGCCATGGCACTGACCTGCTACACATTTTGGTCCTACTCATTACTTCACTTTAACTATTATAGAATTATTGACATTATTTCAGCGTTTATGTATTCTTTTTTCTTTCTGTCTTGGTTATTAGTCTTAACTCTCATGGATTGAAAGTTTATGAAAACAAAATTAGTGTGTAATTTCAGAAGCTGCTTGTTCTTCACTCAGTTGTTGTCTAGAGTTAGCAAAGTTTCTTGAATTTATAGGAAAATTCTTTCTGAATTTGAACTTGAAAGTACTAATAGTAAGAAATTAGTTGAAAATGCAACTTGAATTTAATTTCTGGGTCTAAGCTTCTTATATATGCCCTAGAGGAATGTTGAAAAGTATTCACTTCTTATTCAATCAGTTTCAGTTTGGCAGCAAAAACCATATCATAATAATTATGGTAAGATATATTTTATATGATTCTTTAGATTTATGGCTATTCAATGTGTCAAACTCAGGAAAAGTGTCTAGAAATGTTTTTATGTCTTGTTGTGAGATGATAAATTTTGGTAGGACTATAGTATCTAAATTTTTTGATTAAAATTGAAGAACCATTTCTTAGAGCAAAAAATTCTTGATAACATTTAAGAAAGCAAAAGATTTTTATTTTGATATGTCTAAGTGTTAGATAATTTTTTTCAAACATGCAATACATTTGTTTCTAATTCTAGTTTGTCCATGCTGTGTGGAAGTATTATTGGGCTTCATATTTCTGATTATTAACTCCTGGAATGACAGAGTGTAAAGGCCCAATGAATAAAGAGAAGTTGATGCATGCTTAATCTATAATTTAGTATTGACATTAACATAATGGAGAACATTTCTATTTACAAATCTGGGCTTGAAATAAATAAGATGGCTTATCACAGGTCTGCCTTACAGACATGCTTAGTCTCTTATTATGCCACTTTTTCCTGTATGCCTAAGTTGAATGGTCCTTAAAGGTAATCTTTTTAATTATGATGCTAAAACTAGTTTACTAGGCTAACCAGTGGGATGTGATCTGTAGATTAGGCTGACGATATTAAAGCATCTCCCCTTGCCCTACAAAAATAAATAGGTGGAGGCAATAGATTCTGCTTGCGTGCTGCCTCACAGGGTATGTTCGGAATATAAAGTAGTGGTGGTTTAGTTTTGATTTTTGTCAGTTAGCTCAAAAGGCAAACTATTATAGTATTGAATTTAAAGGGATCATTTGATTTTGAAGGAAATATCCAAAAGGTTCTGTATTGTAACATCACATGGGTGATAAATGTGTACAAGTTATTAAGGCTTAATGTAGCTTATTTGTATATTATTAAACCAAGTTAGCAGTGGTGAAGTTAAAATATTTTTCTATACCTAAGGCTCCATGCTCTGTAAATATGACTTTTCTTCCATCTGTGACATTCAAGACACTTTAGATTGAAATGAACTCCAAAGTGTTGGTACTATGTACATGTAAGTTCTTATATTTTGGTATGTATTTGCTCTTGGTTGGGAAGATTGAAGGTATATTGTACAATTTTTAATCTATTAAACTTCAATTAACATTTTGTAAAAACACCTCAAAACTTTGGCAGTACAGTATATAATATTTATTGCAACCTTTTCTTGAGGAATTAGAACATTTTCTTACATTATAGATACTGTGAAACTTCTATTTATATACATAGCATGTAACCTGCAGACTCAAATTTTATACCAATCCTGTAATAATGTATCCCTAATTATTTCATGCAGTAAGCTGCATTTAGTTGTGTGCACAAATCGGATAGCAACTTCATGAACCAGCTCCATGTAGGCACTGAGTACCATAGGTCCATGTAGAGATAATGCTCTGAAGCAAAAGAATTGTCATTTGTCATTTCTATGCTTGTCACATTTGTGTTGGTTGTGGTATATTGAGAAATAAGAAATCACATTATAAGTTACTGAATGGATGAAAGTCAAACACTTCTTAACTCTCTTTTTATGTTAGAACTGAAGTTAGGAAGTGTTAAAAAGTCAGATTTTTTTAATTAAAACATTTTTGTTAAGTTATTTATCCTTGAAATGAAACAATAATTGTAAGTCACAAATTAACTGCATTGTATTTAATACTGTTGTTGCAAAATGCTTTTTATATTTGCTGATTGGCATATTGGAATAAAATGAACGGGAAATTGAAACATGCTGTGATTGATATGAATTTTTACTTTCTGTATAGGAATTGTATATGTGTCAAGATCTTTGGTGTAAATGGAAAGTCTGACGCACCATTTCACAGTAAATTTGTTAAGAAGATGTGCGCTAGATAGGCATACTTTGACAGTATACATTAGCATTTAAAGACTTGTTTACTATTACTGTAATCTCCTGCTGTATCAGGGTTCGTCTATTGCAGGGCATCATGAGTTTTTAAGTTTTATTATGTAAAATAATATTGTGGCTCCCTCAGTATACTGTTCTGTTTTGTGGGTAATCAAAGTTTGGCTTGGTCTTCCCAGATGATTTTGTACATGCCTGAAAGATGTTTGACTATTGAAAAGAATTATAAATCTTACAGAATTCTAAATTTCCAAAAGATTCCTAAGAGTTTGTGGAGGGTATATAAAAGCTTTAATGTATAAAAATATACATTGCAATACCTAGATGAATCACTTGAGCCAAATCTGTTACCATTTCACTTTTATCTTCACGTATTGTACGGTGGCTCTGATGTGTAATGCTCATGATAATAGAAAGATTACTGTATTTGGGTTTCTATTCCGACTAAAAGTATAGTATTCTTTCAACCTCCTCAAAATAGATATGTTAGTACTTGGTAATCCATGCAATATGGTAACCTGAGTTCTTTGTATTGCACATTCTTACTCTAGCATTATTTGTCTAAAACTCAGAGTGCTAAAATGTGTGTGAGGCTGCAGGCAATAAGATTATTTATAATGTAAGCTAATGGTATGATTTTAATTCTTTATCAGGATAAAGAAGCAAAGGAATAGCTAAGCCCAGTGTGAAAACTTGTTTAAAAGTTACAAGGGTTGCTGCCTACTGTACATGCAGACTTAGATATTTCCTGAGCTTATCCTACTTCTGCAAAAGTGATTCGCAAAATTTTTGTGCAGTCTCTAGCTATTGAGTAGAAAATTATATTGAAACTAACCTTAGGACAACTCTTCAGTTCTTATGATTGTGCTAACAATGTAGTCTGAGTAATTGATTTTGTATTACATGTTTTAGATTCGGTAATAGCTCAAATGTTATGATTAATCATGTGTGCTGCATCATTTGTAGTGTTTGATATTACATTAATTTCAAACACAAAAATAGTCTCTAAATTGTCATCTTGGTTTGCTGCATTGCCATTTTGAATTATTGCATGCATTTTGAGATGGATTTTATTGGCCAAAGCATTCAAATAAGTGAATGTTTTTGCCATTGAGTGTCACTGAATGATGCACAAAGTTTGACATTGGTCTTTATATCGTGCCACTGCCATTCTCACTCCTGACAATAAGCATCTTGGATAGTTTCAAAGGTTACCTAGTTATCTCACCTATAAGTAAGGACAGAGGTGAATATTATTTATTGATGGTAAATGATATTTTGTCCTGGATGCATCAATGAATCCTAATGTTCTTAGCACCAGTTTCATTAATAGTAATGTTGATGGTGAAAAAAAATTAGAACTTGCTACATTCTTACAAAACATTGTCTTGAGCAGCTCATCACAATGGGATTTAATTGATTGCAAATTGAGTGAATTTGGTTCAGGTTTTGACAGTCTTATCAATACGTTCTTTTTTGTTGACATCATCTGTGTGTAATGATGCTGTGCAACTCCATTTTGATATAATTTCTTCTACCACCTACTATCTCTTATTTTTCAGTATTAATCTGCCTTGCAACTGGTAGATACTAGTTGCTTTAGTGCTCCTGCATAAAGCCTTGTATTATCTATATTGTGTTTCAGATGTGCGTACTTATTTCATTTTAAAGATTAAATTTTAATCCTCGTGAAGAGAATTTGTTCCTGTTTCCAACTTGTTCAGAACAGATAATAATTTAAAGCCAAATACTCCTTAAAAGCACTGCAGTGACTTATGCTAGCTAAATGGGTGAAGACTAGAAATATTCAAAAATCCCTAAAAATTTTAGTGCCTTGTTCAGACCCTATTCAGTGATCCTGTGGCAAATGTGGTGGACTTCAATGTAATACCCGACTATATATTTTTAAAAGTCAACGTATCTACATAAATCTACATATATATGTATCTACATATATATATATATGTATATATATATATATATATATAAGAAAACTTTTAGAAGCTTGTGTCATTATTTGGGGAACATTACTAAATCAATATTAGCAGTTGTGGTGATGGAAGGCGTTTGCTATTTGCTTTTTTGTAGATAGGATACGACTTCATAATGACAATATTAAGTAATTTATTTTGAAAACTAAGCTGTTTTCTCTAACCTGATTGCAGCTCATGAGGTACTGTTGTAACACCTCTCCAAGTTCAAAGAGATGAAAATGGTATCTTTTTGTGTGTACAATTTTATTTGATAGAATAAGAACTTACTCTAAATTTTCATATATGTACTTGTTTGGGAACATTTATATTTTCCCTCATGTTGGACCCTTACAACAACCAAATCCTTTAATTAAAGTAATTGTTTGGCCAGCAATAAATTTTAATTACTGCTAAAGGTAACAGTTTTCGAGTTACTTCAGCCACCCAAGATTCTGTGGTATCTAGTCAAACTGAAACTATTTTCTGCTCCATTAATGCTATATTTGAAAGGTTATGGTATTGCTTTTATTTCAGTGACTTAATTTAATCTGTGAGATCAATTATTGCTCTATTTCTTGCAAATTACTGCAGGTGTACGTGAATTGTGAGCTTTACGTTCATGGTTGTGTTTCAGTATTCTGAGCTTTATGTTCAATGTTGTGTTTTAGTATTCTGAGCTTTATGTTCATGGTTGTTTTAGTATTTGGCGCTTTTAAAGTAGTTTACGGTCATGGTTGTGTTTTAGTATTCTGAGCTTTTGGGTCATGGTTGTGTTTTACTTGTGAAGGGAAAGGTTTATTTTCATAGTAGACTCAGGTTCATGAATCCATTATTCAGACTTTAGTTGTGCTGCTCGAACTTCAACATTTATTGCAGAATATTTGTATAGGCACTTAGGCCATTGCCATGGCTTTAAATAAACTGTTTTTAGGTGTATAAATCTAGTAATGATATTGAGGTAGAGGCATTCTGTGATACCAGACTCAGTATCATGGTTTGGGGGCTGGTAAGATCTACACTGTAATCTGCTCTCGCTGGGCTCAAAATATTTTTGAATGTGTAATATTTCTTCAATTTATATTTGTATTAAATAATTCTTGTGCTTCTGTTATTTTGTATGGTTGCTGTGGTTTGAGTTGCATGTATATTTTGTATTTCACATGTAATACAGCCTGGCTAGTGAACTCGAAAATGATGAAGTATATTTTTCTTATTTCTTCGAGATTATTACTTCCTGTTACTTTGTTAATGTAAAAATTTTCCTGAAATTTTATGCCATTCAGTTGTGGACATTTTTATTTGGTTTAGATTATTGTGATTATCTTATATTTCATCTCATTTCAGTAGTGGAATCATGGTATCTGAATTGATAATCGAAATTCATTTATGCTGTTTTTGTTGTTGGATGATTTGGCTTAACACCAAGTACATGAGAAGTATTTTTCTACGTGCACGCATGTAATGTAGTAGCAGCTTGCTGTTGAGATGTTAGTTCCTCATATTGGAAACTATTCGATGTTCACTGCAGTATAAACACACTTGAGTGATTCACTTGTACTTCTTTATTCCTGAACTGAGCACAAATCCTGTTATTTGTGTACTTTTCGATGGCAGCAGGCCAAATTCTGGAGCGGGAGTGTAACCTGTGTCGAACTTCAGACAAATTCTCTGTAATGTGTGGAAACCATTTAATGTTTTGTTGAGGTTTTTTCTTGAAGTAAATTATAAAAGAAATAATTAAACCTTATTCTCCATACTCTTTGCCCAATATCGCTGGCATCGATGGTGGCGAAGCAAATAATTCCATCACACTGCTATCTCAAGCATAATTATAAAATTCCTGAGTTCGTAGAGTGATTTCCGATGGTGAGTTGACCTCACATTAATCGATTGAAGTCATAGGTGTTGACTCCTCACGGACAGCAAGCAATATGAGGTGTGATGACAGTATCACCCCTTTGCTGAGAGCGATAAGGAAATTCTCGCTCCACGCCCACACGATGACCAATTTATGACTGGACATAATCAAATCGCCAGCCCATCGTAATGATAGCGTGGCTCGAGCTGAGACTAGGTAGTGCTGGCCGTATGTAATGATCCCGGAACTCTTTATTACCATGCGTTTCATGCGGGAATATAGTCATTTGCTATGTGACTTGGAGAGCGTGCTTCCAGAGGCTCTTCTTTTTATGCGGTGACATTTTTCTGTCGTATACGCTGATTTTTATTTAGTCATATTAGAAGAGACTGATTGATGTGTGGTCTAATTACTTCGGTGGACTCTGTGAATGCAAAGACATGTTACGGTATTTCATGCACGCTGTATTTGATTAACGGTTGCAGGTAGCGCTTCTAATTGGAAGGAGTTACGGGAGTTCAATTGAACACCTTGTTCCACCTGAAAGCAAACGAGTTCACTATTCGGTTTAGTTAATTTTTTATAATAGATGTTCAAATTAGAATCCGTATTGTCTACGTAAATGTATGTTCCATTTAGAATTGCCCGATTTTGAAGTTTCGCCCGTATTTTACCGAGGGTTTTGTGTTCCCTAGCCAAAAATGTGAACGTCTCCCAACCTTGTCGGGCCTCGTTGGCGGTCAGCAGAGGTAGCGTCCGCTTGGCTTCACTTGTGAGAACCTGTGATGAGTTTAATTTCTTCATCTCATGAGTGGCGACCCTCCCTTTCTCACACGAATAGCCTCTCGATGGGCGCTGTTGACGTTCCCGTTTATCCACTTCATTGTGGTAATTCTCACTTCAAAATTTATTCTGTTTTTGTTCAAAGTATTGGAAGAATTACTTCGCAGAAATCTCTCATGAGAAATTTTGAGCATCAACCCTTTCGAAACGGACGGCATCTTCCGAGGACTGATTAATTTTTGCCTATCAAACCCGAGGTAGCGCATGCCTGATGAGTTCTGGCTTCGTGGTATCTACATTAACAATTTATTGCTAAAATAAATCAAAAATTGTAAATCAGCCTCGTGGTATCTTATTAATGGGGATATAGCTTATTTGTACGTATATTTTTCTAGTTCTCAGAAACTCACATTAGCAGCTTGGCACTCCATTTAAACCGCAAGTGACTAGCTTTAATGTTACATTGACTGTAAAATTTAATGTGCATTCGCCTGATCGAATGAGTTAATTGCACATGTCTTCGGAAGCAGCCATTAGCAGATGTGCAGGCCTTGGCCATTTGTGCCATGTGTGTCGGGAGGAGATCAGGACATCTGGTTGGCTTTATTCGAAATTTATCATTTTCGTGGTATCGTTCACACGGCATTGGTTTTTCCTTGATCTGAAAGCCATTAAAACCTAAGGCGCAACACTCTTGTATTCATAGCTGTTACTTTCTCGCTCCGAAACTTGTCGAGGGAATAGAGTAGTCCTGTTGTGAACACATTCGAGGCCGCAATAAACGATCACTTGCATACTTCGTTCAGTTTGGTAATAAACTCAGAACGAGAGCCCGCGGCCTCATGTTAGATCGGCAAGTCATCGATATATATGACTGAAAATAGGTGAAAATTTATTTACGGTGTGCGCTTCTGTCGCACAATTTCGATAGTAAATGTGTTTTCATAACATTGATCCCTATTGCGATTATGGAAAGCTTATGGGGTACTGTATATTTGAGGAAATAATCCAATGTCAAATTTGCTATTCTGCTCTTTTTCTTGCTCTGTTCATCCAAACGAAGGTCTCTCTTCAGGCCTTTCTCTCACTTTTGAATTCATCATTTTGAGAACAAGACTCGACGTATTATTTTTCTTCGTATTGCTGTACCGACTCTCATAGACGCTGTATAGTGGATCGCAGAAGCCATTCTAATCACACCTATTTGTCAGCTGGAGATGATGCATTACCAATGGGTCCTCTGAAGAGGTGAAACTCGAATGTTGAGTAGAATGGAGATGACACCGATTCCTTTTCCATCTACTGAATTGTTTTCAACGGCTAGGTTCATCCTTCCGCTCTTAATGGGGCTATTTGCCCCGAGAAATTTCTTAAAATTCCAGACTCTGGGGGAAAGAATTACATTTACTTCATAAGCAGCCATAAGCTATTATTTGAGAAAGGATCGCTAGTCGTTCATTTTTTCTAGTTTTTCACGAGTCTTATCAAAGTATAATTTTGCGATATTTATTTTTCTGTCGGCGCACTTATGTTTCGAATTTCAAATAAAAAGTCAGATTCATTTTTGTTTTATTTTCCATAATTGGTTGAATTCAAATGTTTGTGAATCACTGTAGGGATAAAATAGTTCCAGGTTTCTATTCATTGCAATACTGGTGAGACATATTAGTCCCATGCTTGAAAATCATGTATTTCTATTTCGCCGACCTTTGATTTCACGCATGGTGCTTTATGAATGTCCTAATAACAAGAAAATGCGAAAAACAGAATAAAAGTTATTTGCTCTGCAGTCGGAGCGCAGGGGTAAAACGTACGCTGATGACGCAGTCGTACACCGCATAGAGCGCCAAATCAGTTCCAGTGAGCATTCTCTTATCTTTTAATTTGCTTCTTATAACACACGCTATTTACGTATTATGACATGAACACTTTCCGTACTATTTGATGCTTGCTGTAGTTGGTGCCGTTCTGTACTTGGGATGACTGTTCAGTGGTTGTTCACTGGGACCGACCTAGCGCTTTGGGTGGGGAACGACTGTGTATTTCAAGGTCAAATATAGAAAGCATATTGACTACAAATGAACTTCTTCATTGTCATCCTATTAATCTAACTGCTTTCGATCTGTGTGTCGTCATTACTGTTTGAACTTTTTTCAATTTCTATTGCGATCGAATACTAAATTTTATACTTTGCCAGCCATTACCAAAGATGCTAAAAATATAAGTACTTAGAATTTTTAATTTTTTATAACCCTTTCCCACTAAAAAATTTCAGTCGTCTGGAACTGTAAAGGTTAGCTGGGAAGTTTGTGTTTTCGGCGCGTTTTGGGCAGAAGATCGATCATGAAGCGCCAGTTCCCGATGGCATATTGCTACGTGTAATTCATTTCTTAACCATTTCAATATTGTGCCTCTAGGTGTCAACGGTTGCTTATGTTTCGTCGTTTCCGTAGGTGGCACAGAACAACAGTTCAATATTGAATTGTTTTGTAAGAATAGCTTTTTGACGAGTCACGAAATATGTTTTATTTCTCGTTGCGACTACACCAATTACTCCTCAATATTTATTGCTAGACTGAATTAACCCCCGTCACAGGGCGACGATTTCAAATGTTGCGTCTCGTAATGGACGAGGAATTTGCGTAGTGTGCGGCTGTTTCAAGGTGCGCAAATAGTCGTGAGTCACGAGGGTGCCATAATGACCGGGCTGTGTTTGCCCTCAGTACCTCAGCTGGACCTCTGGAGGTTCGTGTCAATACAAATGTTACCCGCACTCCCTTCAGTGTGTCATCTGATGTGATCAAGGAAGGGTGTGACCTCAGCTTGAGCCCGTGTGTAGTGCCCATTTGTTCTTCTCAGCGTTTTGGTGGTGCCTCCGTCCATGTGGGGCCTGTGTCAGTGTCAGGCTACACCAAATCTGCTTGTGTTCAGCTTCAGAAACCGCGCCAACTTCCAACGAGAAAGTTTAACTAATTATTCGCTCAATGTATTGATGTGCGGTAGTACTGCATGTGCGAGTTCATTGCAAGGGTGATGCTGAGAAAACGTTTGTCTTTTTTGTCGCCGAAATTTTGTGTGTTACGACTTACGAGATTTGGCAGAGCTGAAACACAGACATGAAAAATTTATTTTACACTCATTTTGTTGATGATAAATACCTTGTTAAATTTCAACCTGACAGCGTACAAGTTTCGAAAAAATGCCTTTGAAGTGATGACTGTGTCGGCTAATTTTACCACGACGGCTTTTAATGCGTGGGGGAAAGTTATTTTTTTGACATTGTTTAAGCAATAACTGATTCCTTAGGGTTTTCGTAATCAAAAGCTCATTCTAAGTATATGTATGCATAAGTATATTTACGTAGGCTCGGTTTATTTTCATGCGAATTCAACATAATTACGTATATCCTGAGTTGTGGGAGGTAGTTGACCTTAATTGGGAAAAAAATAAAAATACTTCGAAAGCATACTAGGTCTTACATAAATAGTGGTTGGCAGTTTTGAAAAGAAATTCGCATCGTGGAAACAGATTTTAGTAGTTCAATCTTGTTTGAAATTTGTATGTGGATGGACCTCGCTTCAGTGACCTGCGAGTCGTTAACCATCTAAAAGCATCGGGTGCAAGTGTAAGCTCTGTGTTTTCGATCATTTTGCAACAGAAGAGTGTACTTCAGGGCAGTGATGCTCAGCGCGCCGTGATGGCTTGTGCTCTCTGTGCAGCCTAGGTGAACTGCAGAGCAGGGGTGGGCTAGCTTCACAGTGCAAGGGCTACAGTGAAATGCAGTATTGTATCAGCCCGCCTAATACCTTTATTAGCCATAATAATTAATGTTTAAAATAGACCAAAGCTAAGGCTTACATGGAAAAAACTTGAGTTTACTTCTATAAGTTTTATAAGTATATTCATTACTTGGAGGGCCGCCTGGGTTCTCCTGGAAAGCCATAGTTTGCTCGCCCTTGCTGTAGAGCATTGCTTTAATGATCCCTAGGGGAAGGCTGGTTGTGCCTGTCCTCATTAGCCTGCCTTGGAAACTTGGCACTGAATGTAAAGAAAATCTACCTAATCAAAGTAGAATAGCAACAATTTATGTTGGAGTTACTTGGAGGTCTTGGTTTATGCTTCCTTAGGCTCTTTTCTCCCTCTTTCTCTCAAGTGAAAAGGCGGTGTGCTGGTCTACACAATCTGAGGACGTGTCTTCGTGTCAGTTCTTTTTCCTGTTTACATTGTTTACTCGAAATGTTTACTCTGGCTCTTTTTGGCTGTCGTAGCGGATTTTGCCCATGAAGATTTTAAGACATTTTTCATCTTTCTGATGGGGCTTCTATTAAATTTTCATTAAGGGCCGTTGAGAAAATTGCGTGGAGTGTGCAAAAATGTCGGAAAATTCGGTTTAAAACAAATTTCTTGGTCGTAGTAGTATAGCAGCAGCATCAAGTTCGTAAACTTGTGTCCCACTTTTCATATTGCACCGTCGAATTTGTTATTTTGTGAACGTAGTCAATATTGCGTAACTACGGTCTCGACATTATCGTTACATTCCTCGTGGATGCACTGAGTGCAGTTCTTGTTTTCGGTATTTATTTTCTTAAGACGTTTTTTTTACTTCTCTTACGTAGCTATAGTGCTTTTTGTCTATTGGTACCCCTCTGGGGGGCATAGGATAGGCCATAGGGTTGGGTTAGTTAGGCTTGTCAATCTTATGCTGTGGAAGGGGGGACTAGCGCCCCCAGGAGGCACTGTTAGGGGTCACCTCAGCTATAAATAAGCTTTCGGGACTTTTATCATTCGTGCCACATTTTTTTTCCATTTCCATGCTTTCTTTACCGATTATTCTCTCTCTTTTCTTACTCTTCCTTCTTCGCTGATTATTCTATATCTCTCCGAACTCTTTTCTTCCTTTTCCTTCTTGATTCTTATTACTACTACTACTACTATTTTGTATATTGGTAAAAATATTATTCAGAGGTATAATGGAGCAAGCTAGTTCCTTGCTAAGAATTATCGCGAAGAAATTCAATATAACGTTTTAAGGTCAAACATTCGCGATCTGCAGCTGTAGCTCTCAGTGCCACGTGCGCGCTATGCGTAGTACACCCTTAACTGGTTCACAAAAGCGCTCTGTTTGAATTTTTATTGCACTCTTAAGGTTCGGTGGACATCATTTTAGAATGGTGCTCACCGCTCGTTCGTGTGGGTAAACGACCCGCAGTTTTCTATTTTGATATCAAAGTATTTTTGTGTGGGTTTTGTTCGCATTAAACTGCTACAACCTCGTCTTGACAACGAGAAAGTGTTCAAGGTAACGAGATTTTTGTGGCCGGGATGCAGGTGTACAGGTGCGCTCTTGGCTTGACACCTGTACGCAACTACCGTAAAACTTGGCCGTTCTTGACTGTTCAATCAATAGCACAGGTGCACCTGCTGCTGCTGCTAGTTGTACGTTGTACAGCTCACGCTACCCCTACTGCAATACACTACTGCGTTCCAGCGCTCTGCAATGTGCATTGTCTGTCCTGCGTTCCAGCGCTCTGCGTTGTCTGCTCTGCATTGTCTGTCCTGCGTTCCAGCGCTCTGCGTTGTCTGCTCTGCATTGTCTGCCCTGCGTTCCAGCGCTCTGCGTTGTCTGCTCTGCATTGTCTGCTCTGCATTGTCTGTCCTGCGTTGTCTGCTCTGCATTGTCTGTCCTGCGTTCCAGGGCTCAGCGTTGTCTGCTCTGCATTGTCTGTCTTGCGTTCCAGGGCTCTGCGTTGTCTGCTCTGCATTGTCTGCCCTGCGTTCCAGCGCATAGGGATGCAAACCATGCCCAGTCGTCACCATTCGACATAAGGTATCACTCAGTAGCCTCTAGCGTAGACGAAGTGATCTTGACGGCATAACATACGAGGTCAACAATACTCGGCTTTAGTGGCTGTGAATTGCTTGCAGCACAATCTCTGGGGGTATATTTTCGAAATAATTTTGGATTAATTCTCGAGGCGAAAATCGGAAACAACCCTCTCGTTGTAACCTTACTGTAACACTAGTCTAGGTATTGCACGAATATTAACTGGCTTGTCGCTTTCCTGCTCCTAAATGTTGACTTCGCGTAACATTTTGCAAAATATCCTTTGAGTGTGAGGTAATCTATTTCGCTTGATCATTGCTCAAATTAAAAAAAAACTATGCTAGGTCGCAATGGTTCGGATTGTGTTTCCTTTTTTTGGCCTTAGCCTTGTGTTGACTTGATCTCACTGTATCATTGTAAAAAAGAATGAAATATTTTCGCAATGGCAAGTTGAAATTTGTCAGCGGGTCAATTTGGGTACATCGGGGCATTGTGCTCAGGCGGTCCTGAGCTATCCCGCCCCTATAGGAGCAACGTTTGGAAATAACAAAACAATTTTGAAAAATTGTCGAAAATTTTATATTCATAAATATTTATTAATAACGAGAAATGATAAAACTACTGTTTTTTCATACCATTATTTTGAGATTTTCGATCAAACTACAAATTCCTCAATCATACTCAAATTTAAGCGTAAAATTGGTAGAAAGAACGCTTGCTGCGCGACTGTGATGTTTTGAATGTTCAAATTCAGGTAGTTCTTGTCTTTACTGCACCTCTCTAGACCGAGCTCTTGGTCCAGTGTCAGACACTGGTGATGTTGACTCCATTCTTGAATTGCTTGCGTCCTCGAGTTCCTTGACTCGTGAAAATCCTTCAAACTTCTGAAGCCTTCTATAGTTTTGTTATTATTTGATGATTAAGCTAGCGGAAGTTTCCCCTGGAAATTACTGGTAGAATTGTCCACTCGTGCTTAAAACATATTTGTGCTCGATATATGAAATAAATTTGGTATTTTTCCTTGTATTCATTACCACGAAGCGAACTAAATAAAAAATATATTACACCAATGCTTGCAGTTATTCTTAAACCGACAATCCGATATGATCATGGAGTATTGCTGATGCTCGCTGCATTGGAAGTATTCATCACGCAGTCACGACTGACTACCTCCAGTTGTCTCGCTCCCGCTACGTGATGGGCGTTTTTTTCGTGAGGCGCCGTCCGTACAGCGACTGGAAGCCACGACGCGCTTCATTGTATGCAATTATGCGAGGTATACTTCCTTGGTGACCGCTTTGCTGGGCTTCTCGCTCGTTGCTGCTCTTCGTCCGTCCTAGAAGGTTTTATTTTGCGGTGTTGTTCCGTGCGAACATGCGCCACTTTTTATTTAGATCAGATCAGTTGTGATGCATTTCAAATATGACTGTTTTATCAGCTAAATCTCATTATGCTGAAACGAAGGTAACAATTGTTTTATCCATCGAGACCGTGATTTCATTTTTTAAGAATTCTTGCGAACTGGGTTTATTTGACTCCCAAGTTTTACGGTTTAAATCCCAAGCGTGTCTTCGCAAGTATACCGTCAGAGGTCACCGGTTTGAATTAGGCCCTGTCGGAGCCCAGGGTTGATAAGATAAGGACGGTCGTTGGGGTGGCGATGCCTCCCCACGCAGTTGTACTCAGCGCCCCGCATTGGCCGCACTAGAGCAATCGTCCTCAAGCCAACTCGCGAACATTTGCGTCACAATCTCGTGCTGAAACTCTCATTTTTCTTGGGATGTAACACTTATTTTTCGAGGGCTGCAACTCTTTTTTTCTGAGCTACAACTTCTATTTTTCGTGGGCTGCAACGCTTATTCTTTTCAAGGTGCAACTCTTATTCTTCGCTTGAGTTCGCGTAAAATTTCTCGTAAATGAACTTGTTCTAAGCCGAGGCCTTATGGGAAAAGTGTAATAAATTTTGAAAGTTAAACTCGTTATTTCCGTAAATGTTTCAGAAAGTTTATGAACAATGAAGAGGATCGTTCAGTTTAAGCCACACTAACGGTTAATCAGTAAACTTTCTTTCCACAAGCGTTGACAAAGAACTTGATAACGATCGTTTGTGCACCGGCGCGACGTGTTGCGAATGACATTCTTACGTGCTCTGGGAAACGGTCTTCTCTGCTTCCCTAATTATTAGTATTACCTCGTTCTTCATCGTGCTTCATTATTAAGGCCGAGTGTCGTGCATCATCACTACATAATCTGCGAGTGAAACGTTCCATCTCACGTGCTGCAGAGCACCAACGCCTCCTCGTCCGAAGTTGCGAAATTTTAGAGCATCTCTGTCTATCCCAACGGTGTCTTGAGTAAAGTGTTCATCATCAACTAAAATACTGCCTTCATGTATCGATTTCAATGATGCACGAGAACAGCCTGATCATCGACTTTCTTCAAATTGTCTCATCCATTGGGAAAATTGGAATAATGTTGCAGCTGCGTTGATTTTCTGAGCTATGATTATGCTGTAATTTTGCAACCGTCTTTCTTTGACGTATACGCTCGTGTTTCGAAATTTCCCCAACAATGATCGTAAAGGACCTATTTGCTCTTCAAATATAACTGTTCTGGGTATTTACCAGCGATGCTACTTATGTTGCGTTCACGTGTTTTCCCTCTTATGTTGCCTTATTCATAATACATCAGTTGCTGTAAACAACACCGTCGAAATAATTTCATCTCTCAAATCGTGTCATTCATACTCCATATTCGCTTAGCGAATTGGAAACCGTACGTGCACCTCTCAGTGATGGCGCAACCAGCGGTTGCCTGCCCCCACGAAGAAACGAAGAGAAGTGCCGTAATTGCGACCCTTGCGTCCGTGCCATGACGCGTGGGTCCGCTTTATTGAGCAGCGCTGCGGCAACAGTAACGCACGTGCGCGCCGGAGGGCTGTGCGTGGTAGGCACGGCTCTTAATTCTTTGTGTATGTGCCTTGCGACAGCTGACTTCAACTTTCACAACGACCTGCCAGCCGAGTTAGCTTCATAACGACCGCTGTACGGTTCCCAGCCTTGTATTCCGTGTGGATATGGGAACTGTTCTGTCATTTACACTCGCTTCGTCTGACCTGAGACTACAGCCCCAAAAGCGTCTATATGTGTGTTCGAAAACTTGGCATTTAACGACCGTAAGACATCTTTTGCGCTATAAATTCTATGGAATGCATGCAGGAATATACGTATTTGTTATTTATGATATCTATGAGTCTCCCTTCGTTTTTGTGAATTAATTAAATGTTTTCGTCAGACTATGCTCGAAAATTATGATGAATTGGAAGTTCTTTCTTCGGTGTATGCTAGAAAAGTCATTTTGATAATTAGCTCCGCCTGCTTGTTACTAAATAATTCATAACTTCTGAAACGCTCCATTGTGTATAATTGTGTCTTGTGTTACCCTTTGAAAAACTTTGAAAGTTCTAATTTTTTCTTACGTGCCCTACGTGTGAGCGTGGTGATTAGCGAAATAGAAAATGAAATACGTTATTTTTTAAGGCATGTCTTATAAGAAATTTTTTTTCTTAAATTCACGAACTGATGGCACACATTTTCTTCAGATTACTTCAGGATGATTTCAATAGATATTGATTCACATTGCAAATGGTGGTTCACATTGTTCGGTTGAATATCAAGTGTTTTCGGCATGTTGAGCAACGATTACCGAACTAGGTCTCTGGATAGAGGACTTAATAGTAGAACATCCTACCACAAGAGCAAGCGACATCCTGTGTTACCTCCTATAGATTATAAAAATTCCAGTAATAACTACTATGGTGACCCCATCGCCCAATATGATGAAGCTGGCATTAAGAAAACGCCGTTTTCTAGGGTACCCATGCAGAAAGCGGTATCGTATCACGAACTGAAAGAGCATACCAGACTCCAGCCCAGCGACAATAGGAAGAAGAGACCGCAGTGCAGCGAAGATAATCTGCTCAACTGTAGCTTTGGTACCTCAGAGACGTTGAGAGGTGATAAGTACGTGTACACGAACACAAACGTGTGCCACGATCGCAGCCAAAACAAGCTAACATCCAAATCAGAAAAGAATCTATTCGAGAAGTATTTACATTCGCTTTTCTCCTTTTCTCCATTCGCGTCCACGTCTAGTAAAAGCGACCGAAAGAGTCGCAAGCACAGCAGCACTGCTGCAATTGCCAGTAACCGATCGGATTCCACGAAAGAGCATGATGATACGCAGAGTTCTCGCGCCCGCCAACTGCAACAACGTCTTCAGCGACACGAATATACCGCCAACTACCTGAACAATCACCGCAATACCATTGCTTACGACACTTCTCCTGAGGACTTCGATTTTTCTTCTGAAACTCAGAGCTCTGCAACGGGAGGATCAAAGGAATTCCCGATTCTGACTAATATGAAGGAAAGTCCTCGTAGTTGTCGTTATGCCACCTTAGTGAGGAGTGGACATGATCCTCCATTCTGCACGATCGTCAGAAGTCCTCATGACGCTCAGTATGCGACATTTGTGAAGAGTCCTAGCAGCGGTTCCAAGCTTAGACAATATCGAAGGAAAGATGAGCTGCCGAACAACGAGCGTGTGTATGTGAGGGAACACAATTATCATAACAGAGTGCGGGACGATAATTACGCCACGTTGCGCGCTCCCAAAACCGGCAAAGGTGGCCATTACGCTACTTTGCATCCAGCAAACCGCTCGAGCAGAGATCAGACTCCTGTTATTTGTGTATCGAACCCGTCCAGTGATCATAGCATGGATTCAGGCTCTGCTCGAAATGCACACGATCTCACGCGTCGAACAGACAGTTCTGACAGTTATCCTTCTGATAATCCTTACACGACTATCAGCTCTCAAGGACGACCATATGTAGATGCAGGTAGTGATCAACGGTTCCTGGCGAATGGAGGACGTGTTAATGGTGAACACTGGACTCGCCCCTTAGCTCAAACAATTGGGAATCACCTTTACGAGAAAACGGCAAATAATTATGCAGATCACACCGGGAATTCAGTTTCTGATCAGAATGGAAATGTGTATGTTAGAGTGCAATGTTCTAGTGTGTCTTCGTGTGACTCTTCTAATGGAAAATTGAACAATAATACTGTCCCGAGAAGAGTGAATGGTAACGTAGCCCAACAAATAATTATCAACGACGTCAATGGCAATCGAAGTGACTTCCAAAATGGAGTGAAGAATCACAGTGGGCCTGAACTAAACGGCTTGGCGAGCAATCGCAGCTTTCGACGTTACGGAGCGAATGTGTGCAACGAGAATGACAACAGGAATGTTGGGTCTGCAAATTCAATTGACCAATGTAAAAATGGTCGCTCCAGGCATTCTATTGCAACTTGTGCTACAGTCGGTAATCATTATGCAGCCCCTACGCACAATAGTGCTCGTGGCTATAATATAAACATGGTGAATGGCAGAGTGCAACAACAGAGGCACTCGATGGCTGCAGGTTTTGGTAGTGATTATACCACTCCGGTGATTCCAAACCTTACCACGCATGCCCGTCCTAATGTTGCTCATCCAAATGCTCCATTTTCGTCCAGAAATTCAATAAATTTTCCTGTGGGTAATGACAATTTTTCTGTAGCTCCTCATCAGAGCCTTGACCGCTTCCGGTCTACGCTTCAACCTAATTTGTCGCCGTCCAATACTCATCCCAATCTATCTTCGTCTCACCTTCGGCCCAACATGTCTCCATCTGATTATAGTTCTAATTCGTCCTCACATACACAATACTCTGATCCATCTTTGTCTAACCTTCATCCCAGAATGCTTCCTAATCATAGTTTTAATGTGACCAACCGTCCTATGCAATCTCCTTACAATAGTTATCCTAACATGTCTCAACCTAATGATCCTAACGCTTCCTCTGTCAGTTATTCTCAGATGTCCCCTCGTTACCATCATCCTAACACCTATATGCCTCAGAATAACGGAAACATGTCTATACACCACCAAAACTCGTTTCCGCTCATTGGGCCGAATCTTTATAATTCGTACGACAGGAAAGTCGTCCGGATTCAACCAGCTTACTCTAATATTAATTTAGTGGGTCCCTACGGTCCTCAGCCGAGAATGCCTCAGTCACTGTTGCCCGTGGTTAGATGGCCTGCTAAATGTAATCAGAAGCAACGTCCTCTGAGTTACCACGGCATGCTCGATGTCCACCAACACTACCGCAATGTTGAACCTGTCACCCTGTATGACGATCACAACGAGAGCATTGCCTACATCATTTACGAGCGACTTGTGAGTGCACTGGTCCGGGCAATAGGTAGAAAATAACTTGATAAAGTGCGAGAGAGGGGGGAGATTATACGGGGGGTCAAAACTGTACCTACTATTTATGATTTACTCTATTTGTCGAAATATGTAAGACTTTTTGGATTCCTTGTTACCTCGTATATTACCAAAAATCTATTAAAGGCAGCTAATTCGTGCTGAGAGATCGGTCGCGTATGTTTTTGACATATCCAGATGAGGGTTGAAAGCAGTAAGAATCCATTCCTGAAGATAAATCGGACGATGTGTCTCGTGCGGTAGACTTGGTCTCCGAGCGCCATGCAGTTAGGATGCATGCCACGTTCGCCCTATGCGCTGTCATGCGTTAAATTAAGGCCCTTGTGCTCTGTTCTGTAGTGTGTTCGCAGACGAGTTATTATGGTGTACTTGTATCGTATGAGTGGAATGAATTACTCAAAGTTTGGTATCACGATGTTCAATTCGACTTATCGTTTCAATGTTGCAATTAGGCGTTGTTAGCTGTTCCTCTTTAAAGGCGTCAGACGTAAAGTGCTTTAAATTCAAATCAATTTTATTACATACATTTCAATAATGATGTGAAAGTGTCATCTTATTTGTAATTTTATCACTGCTGCTGCGTTTGTGTAACTTTATTTTAGCGTTTCACTTTCGAATGTTCTTTTCTCGATGGGTCGCGGGCGAGGACTGGGTATTGACTCGGTACTGTTTATTTCAGAGCTCGCCAGAATGGGAGATGCTGGACATCAGCTTGGAACGCGGCAACCAGGGACTCGGCTTCAGCATAGCTGGCGGCACCGACAACCCTCACATCGGGTCAGTTACCGCCGACTGCACGTTTTTGAGTTCAGTAGCTCCTAGCATGAAAATTCTATAATTTATCAGCCTTTATGACGGTTTTTGTTCACTCTAGGTGTTTTAACCATTGGTGTTAGCTTTGTTTTGGGTCTGTAGGAAGGGTTTTTCATTTGTGTTTTCAATATTTTTAGACACGAGTCGTAAAGACCACCAAGAAAATTGAACTTACTCAAACTTACAAATAATTTCTTCTCTTCCTGTACTTCTTTCAACATCTTCACATGTGTTTTAGTATATTTTTCATAATCTCGTGTTCCTATAATATATCCCAACGCAGTTAAAAAAATGGTAAAAATTTCGTTATAAGATGCCAGTAGTGACAATTTATATCAATTTTTTTAAGCCTAACTTTTTTCTAGTTTTTCGAGATTTTCAAAAATTTTCAAATGACTTCTAGATGTACCGTATACAATTTACCTCAGTAGCAAACCCTTACGTTCGAAAAGAATAAAATTCGGTAGCGAAAATATGAACATGATTGAAGAATCAAAATGTGTGAACTTGGACGAGTTACTTAACATTAATATGAGGCAATAGTCATGGGGCTCGTCCTGTAATGATGTTATGAAAGGCTGAAGTTTGAGCCTCAGTTGAGAACCATGTGCTACAATCCTCTATCTGATGTCTTAAAGTGCAATATTCCAACACGCTTTGTGAGAACTGGCTGCATTGCTCGTTCTGTCCATTAATTTCGTAGACAAACTCGTTAATCGCTATCCATCATCGTTACATAGTGTCTGTGGTACGTTTGTTACACGCTAACTTTTTCTTCAATGCGAGAATTTTTACTCATCAATTATTGTGTTCATAAGCGCTGCTGGACCTGTAATGGATGCATTGTCTTTTACCAGGCATTCATGTGGTGTGTCAAATCATCAAGTGTTTCCCCGTGAAAAAATTATACCATATTTTTGGTGAGAATATAACCAAAATAAGTAGTTTATGGTACTCTTTTGGTTGACTCTCTGAATTATTTTCAGAACTATGCTCAAGATGAGACCCAGTTGGTTGATTTCAATAAATTAGTGTTTTTTTTTTTCGGAATTTGACATTAGCAGTTGATCATAACACCTCTCCCTTCAGTCGTGGGTAATTTGACAATGTAGGGACTTTCTATCCCCAGGAGTTAGTTTAATTTTTACCCTAATATCATAGTCACTCATCTCAATCGTAATTGTTTCTTGGTTACGTTGATTTAGAATACTCAATAGTGTATATTACTTTACGTTTTAGGTGTTTTAGTATAACTTTATGAGTGCGTTTACTAAAGGTAGGAATGGTGGTGTAGTCTGAGGTTTAAATCTGTTCATTTAGCTAAGTTTCATGGAAACGATTCAATTTTTATAGTTACTCGTGTTCGTAGAGGGGCCCAATGTTCTTGGAGTGGCTTCTTGCATGAGATTTTTTAATTTTTCCCCCAACGAATGCCTCTTCTTTAAAAAAATTAATTTAGTTTCAACATTTCGTTTCAAAGGGCTCTATATAGTCGCGAATTTATTTTTACAACTAGTACTGATTCGAAAAACATTACCTCGAAGACCGAGAACAAGTCAGGGACGGCCTCCCAATTCAGAGGAGAGCTCGCTGCACCAATTGCATGAAGGACCTTGTGCGTGTTTAGCAAGTTTCCTGGGCTGAGACCCACCTGTCGGTCATTTTACCCATACAAAAATAACATCGTCGCAGGAAACGTAAAAGATGCCAGAATGCTCTGCGATCTTACTTGTGTACCGCTAAGGCCAAACGCCGTCATGGGTCTGCACGGGTGCCATTTGGCGGCAGTCACTTGCTGCCGTTCTCCTTATATCTCTATTATTTAGGCTTCTGGCTCGTGAAAGGACTTCCTTCCTTGGGCTTCTGTATTTGCTCGGAAAGAATGAGTGCGTCATATCGTCTTATAATCTCTTCTCTTGGCTCTTCAGATAATTATTTTGTAAGGTCTAACGTGTATTTTGAATGAAGGTCTCCCTGTCGTTTTACCTCAAGATATTATTCCTATATGTCGGCTAGGTTTTACGCTGAATAATTCCGTGTGCGATTATAGTGCGGGTCTTCTTTTCTGTCTAGACTGATATTATGTTTATCGTTACGCCAAGTTTACCAGGTCAGAGGCGAGTATTTGATCCTTGTTTACGGTCGGCTATATAATTCTTGACCTTGCCGAGCATAAATATTTGGAGCTATGTGGGTCGCTCTATCTTGGCTCGCAGGTAATTGCTTGGTATCATGTTTACCTGGGGCCCTATATTTACGAGTGTGAGGAGTAACAGCTATCCCGTTTAGGCTCATTTTCTTCAGATAAAAAAGGACGTACATATTCAGCTACGTAAAGTTACTCTTTTATTTTACTGTTATTCGTTGTCCGACGAAACTGAAAAACGATTTAGAGGGAATAAAAATTCTGTCAACATCAATCATTTTATCCTGGTAAATTAAAGCATCAGTTCGAATGATTTGCGGTCAACCACAACGTGATTTTTTTTACTGTTGGCTCCGTTTATTTTTTCCGCCATTCCTCTGCTCGGCGAAAACCAAATTGATTATAATAATCATCATCGATAATATTAGAAGTAAAGTTTTACTGTTTTTACTCGCTGCTCGCTAGTGTAGCACTCTACTATAAGGGACCGTTTTATGGCTTTTGAAAGGAAGATGTAATGATTGTCGCTTGTATTGCTCTATCACGAAAACTTTAAAATTCACACATTTTTGTTTAAATTAACTTAATATATCTGCCAATTGCAGTTTTATTGTTATTATTGTTTAAAAGGATACCGAAATTATGGCCTACGATCTCCGGAACTTCAGGTACGAACCGCTTCTTCAATGACCGAGACTCATCTTGCTTGAACAGAGAAGACTACGAAACCAACTAATCGAGGTCTACAAGTATCTCAAGTACTTTAACTATGCTAGCCTAAAAGGACTCTTCAAAAAGATATTAGCCCTCGCAACAAAAATAATGGCCATGAACTATTGATAGAATCCTTCGGAGTACCTCAGGCCTAAATTAGGGTTAAAACCTACAGGTTTCGTATTGAAGAAGGGAGTTTTTAAAGAAATTCTTTTGAGTTAATATCTATTTGTTTCAAGCTTTCTAGTAGTTCAACACTGCTCGTAGTAGTTAAACACCATATACAAATAAATCCTTTTAATCTGCAGAGGTGGATTCGCTAGTCGTAAAGATTAAGGTCAAAGAACACAGATAGGGGTACTACCCTTGTTCTTTGGTTTGTCCTGCCCTCCTATTCCACGTCTAATGGTTTGCGTGCGCATGATTGGTGTCTGACGGCGTGGCACTTAGAATAAAACTCAAGATTGTGCCACTTGGCTCGTTGTCCTGCCATTTTCTATTCTATTTTCTATTCTTTTCCATAGTTTGCCTCTGGGTTGGAGCAACTGGTGTTAACTCTCTTTTCATTCAAGTGAACTCGATTTATTTATCTTATTTGCTCTTCGCGGAGTAGTAGGCATTTTACAGGCAATCTCAAATCAAAAATATAAAGAGAACTGCAGCGTACTGCTTGTGCCATATTCAAAAATTTAAACGAGTGTGGGTCTACACTCATTAATATCATCACAAGTTCAAATTTTCAGACAGCGTTTTATAGCGAATTTCTGGTGTACGAGAACAGAGTCCAATCGGCTGTTGAAGCAGATCTGCTAGCTTTTGGGATCGCTTTTGGACAGATTAAGTTAGTGACTCTTTGCTATATGCACAAAGCTCCAATAATGACACAGGTAGCCGAACATGATGCTGAGCTGACCATGCTGCCTCGTTTTCCAGGTCCGACACGAGCATTTACATCACTAAGCTGATCCCCGGGGGTGCGGCTGCAGCTGACGGCCGACTTCGTGTCAACGACATTATCGTCGCCGTCAACGATGTGGGCGTCGAGAATGTCCCGCACATCGCCGCAGTCGAGGCTCTCAAGATGGCCGGCAACAACGTCCGGCTGGTACGTCGTTTTCTTGCAATACTCCGGCGTCTTGTTTTACGTCTCTATCTTGGTATACTGCCCCTTAGTGGACATAGGGTAGGCGATAGGGTTAGGGTAGATAGGTTTGTCTATCTGTGACATGAAGACCGGCGTCGCCAAGAGGCTCTGTTATGTTACCTCAGCCATAGGAGAAGATCCTTTGAATCTTTTTTTCATGCCCACTTTACTTCTTTCAAATTTTTCATTTTCTCCAAAAATTTTTCTTTGTCTTTTCTTCCTCTTCATTTTTTTACTTACTGTTTCTATGCACAGGGGATCCTGTGTGGGCATATACCTTTCTGCCTAGGTTACCATTGTTCTTCAGTCCGTGCTAAATGGTCCCTTATCTTTTGGTCGAAATAGTCTCGAGTTACTGAAGCACTGCAATTTATACCACCACCACCACCACCACTACTACTACTACTACTACTACTACTACTACTACTACCACCACCACCACCTACTCTTGGTATAACTACTCCGCTGCTTAAATTCATGCGCACGTACCTTATCATTAACCCCATCCCCAGCAATGACGAGTTAATTCTTATTTGCCTAACGCAAGTTTTTCTCAACGTAGTATGAGTGAACTTTTCTAATGTTCGCTTTTAAACAAAATAATCTTGGTCCTCTTGTCCTCCCTTTCTTGACCTCTCTCGATATAAGCCGACCATTTCTGAATGTCTCGAGGAAATAAAGTCGTCTGAAAATTACACGTGTCCTGTCGAAAACCTGCTGAGAAAGGAGTTAACCTACCTCATTAGTTTTTTCACTGCTTGGTTACTGCAGTTCAATCTTTTTCTAACGTTCTCGACCGGTTGGTTAGTTTGTTCTCATTGTTTCACTTTGTCGACGAGTACTTGCTTCGGTCAGGCCTAACGGTTCTCAGGACGTAATACTTTGTGCTAAAAGTTTTTTCTGTCTCTAGAGGGCTGTCACCAAGACCTGTATTGTTCAGAAGCCTTGACTTTTGCTTTGTTTAATGTAGAGATCGTTTATGAAATGAGGCGCCGAGAACCGCAAGGTTGTATGTGCCACCGCCAGGAATTCAGAGTCACACACACCACCAGAATTGGTAACGCTTGCTCTGTCTTCCTATGACGTTTGCAACAGTGTTTTCCACCTCCAACCGAGTCGAAAATCACTGGAATGCACGACTCCAGAGTCATGCACACACCTGTCCTGTGTGTGCATGACTAACCAAAACATTGCATTCGCAGTATCCTTTTAAGGCTTTCTGTTTCGTAACTGTGTACTGTTTTTTAATGTACTGTTGTAGCATACTATTGTTTTCATGTTATGATACTCTGATCCTTACTTTGCCATCAATCTAGTCTACTGTACTAACTTCTATTATTACTATTATATCCAGTTTGTTGTTGTAATACCAGGAATTTGCTAAAACTTCATTTTTACGATCATGTTACCCATTTGATGAAGGTGTAAAAGCAAGTCGTGTTTAAAAAACGAAATGGGGTTTGTCGAATCTTTATGTGCCAGCGCGCAAGCGCACGATATGATTTTTTTTATATTTGAGCATGAACATTTTGAAGACGGAGGTTTTCATATGAAACTTTAGTTTTAGATGTTTTGAGAGAATATTATCGTCAAACATAAGAACCGGATACGCGTGTCCACTCATCGCATCTTCCTTTAAGAAAGATAACAATTTACTTGAAAAACAGACTGCCTCTCCTACTGCAGCATTTATTCGTACGAGCGTCTCTTGGAGAGACAAATCAGCTGGAACAGGATTCCAAAGAATAAGACACCTTATAAAGGACCGAACTAAATTTATAATTGAGGATTGGAATACAATGGAAGTTTCGTTTAGTGTTCTGCTAGAGATAGCTTTCAAGCCTCCAGCTGCTCATGCCTTTCTGGGGAGTTGCAAGGTTATGTAGATATTTTTGCTCTCGTCATCATTTTCCTTATTCTTTTTACATGAGGTAGTTTCTAGTACTGTCCTGAATCGTGCATGCTTGTCTTTGCGAGTCCTTCAGAAGGCACACATTTAATTGTGTTTTATTGAGTTTTAAATGTGGAAATTGTAATTTATTTTTAATATGAATATCTTCGATTTTCGTCGGTATGGCTGAATGCTGACTTATATTAAAGTAGATATTTCTATTTAGTTTATGCCTCTACAGAATGATGGCGAAAGTATACCTAGGTATATTTTTTCGAGTTTTATCATCCTACTATACTTATTTTAGTACAAATATATGTGTATGAATGTATATTTTATTGATGCTTGTAAGTAATGGTTAGGGTTTGTTTGATTATGTTGTGTGATTTTATTCTGATGATTTTAGCCGCTCTTTATTCTACTGGAAAGCTGGGGCCGCAGTTTGTGCTGATCAACTTTATTTAAACCTTGTGTAAATTGTATATCTCCTACTCGTGTTGCAGTTCATAGTTCTATCTTGCAGTGTATTTGTTCTGAATGTATGAAGCATCAGAAATATTTCCAAACCTGTCAATTTTCTTGTCAGAATTTTACGGCCGTTTTAGCGCCTCTTACTACCGTTATTATTTTTCCAGTCTGTGAAGCGACGAAAACGCCCTCCAAATGTGACGATCGTGGAGGTGTCTCTGCAGAAGGGCGATAAGGGCCTTGGGTTCTCAATAGCTGGGGGCATTGGGAACCAGCACATCCCGGGCGACAACGGCATATACATTACCAAGATCATGGAGGGCGGCGCGGCGCACCTAGACGGCCGGGTCAATGTTGGTGACAAGCTCGTCGCCGTCAGAGACACGCCTGTGAGTTTGTAGCGCTGCGTCTCATAATTCTATCATATATCTGAGATACGCGTTGGAGTAAATGAGTTTCAAATACTCTGCTCCTAAATGTTCGTAATAAATAAATAGATAGGCTTCGAAATCATGAAGTGCTGTCTCATTTTTGCTGAATATTATCGAGTAAAGTAGTTTTTCCCGTAAGCAGCACCTCTTCTGAGTATTTGAAATGGCGACTGTTCTTCTTTTTATAGCAGGTAAGGAAGGTGTAGTTGATTAAAATTTACTCTGCTGAAACTACGTTCTCAGCAGCGCTCGTAGCATTGTTGTAAAGTGGTCGCTATTGCAGATAAATTTTCAGATGGTGACTTCGACATTAATGTAGTTTTCAGACGTGTGATTTTGATTCTGACGATTCGATGTGGAATTGTAAAATATTCCCAAGTATAAAATTTATTGCGCAAATTCTTCGGAACTCTAGTGCTTAGTTCAACACCAAAGCAAAATAATATCGTGTTTCGAAATTGCACGCGCCTAAAGAACTACATTAAGTCTTAACGTGGGTTATGAGAAATACTGTGGCGTAAATTTGTTGGCTTCCAGTGAGT
Source organism: Orchestia grillus (assembly GCA_014899125.1). Classification (NCBI taxonomy): domain Eukaryota; kingdom Metazoa; phylum Arthropoda; class Malacostraca; order Amphipoda; family Talitridae; genus Orchestia; species Orchestia grillus. The sequence goes on along the minus strand of VOMN01068494.1, from coordinate 1,684 downwards.
GACAAGCGCTGCATGTGCTCAGTGAGTGCAACAAAAGTACGCTCACTTCATCTGAGCACATAATTCTGCCTCGTAATATGAGTTATGTTATTGGATAGGTTGTTTTGAGGAAGTACCATTCTTCCTTGGAGTGCATGCAAATCAAGAACATGGGTGGATTCCTCGTCTGTGCGCTGGAAAGAAATTTTACCTTATTTTTCCAAGCATTGATGTACATTGTGGCTGCTAAAAGTAATAAAAAGTACTTTAAGGCCATAATTTTCTCATCTATTGGTTTCAACCTCAAGGAATCTATAATGAATAATTGTAGTTTGTTGTTCTTGAAAGGACTTTATTGACATTTTAAAGTAGGGCATGTGGTATGAGAAATTTCCTGTTCTTTTTGCTGCGAATATATGTTCAGAGTTCGCCGTTCAATACGAAAAGTATGAACATCAGCGTGCAAAGCATGTTTATTTACCTTACATTATAGAAGGCTTAATTAGCTTAGATTATTAGTTAGCTAAAGCTCCCTACCCACATGAGATGTGATCCAAAGAAAGCAAAAAGAAGAGACAATTTAATATGAACTTGAGAAAACGTGGAATCTATGCACAAGTGTGACCTCTCATAGGATTCCCTGGGCATAGAAACCGCAGGCTAAGAAGGAAGAGGAAGAAATTATAAAGAACAATAAGACAAAAAGGCATGAAAAAACTTGACAGTTGTACAGCGGAGGTAACCAATGGGAACTGGCGTTTGCATAGACAAACATAACTAACCTAACCATTTTGCCTACTCTATGCCCCCTAGAGGAGATGGTCTAATTTCCTTCTACGAAGTGGGTTTAACAAAAGAATAGTATTTAGCTCGATTTTAAGGGCCATATTTCCATACAACCTGTTCTGTTTTATACCATGAAAGGATATTAGAAAATAAATGGATTTACTCCAAAGAGCAACTCAAGTGCGCCAAGCGTCTTTAGTGTCGGTGCTTAGAGTTAAACCAGCCGTATCAATTACACCAACATGGGATGATAGGGCTACCTTTGTGAGTGTTTGTATGTCTCACTCTCATCATTTTATCTTCCTATACTCGAGAATTACCAGTTTTTCATGAACGGAGCGCAAGAATTCATCTGTGTTAGGTTGAACGAGTCTCACCCTGTACACAGTCATTGGGTGGTGAAAAGTGACGTATGAACACTGGGGGAACCGGAGTGTGTGGAGTTGGAGCTCGTCCTCCTACAATAGCGGCAAATGCTAGTTTATGCCTAATGATGTAGTGTGACTGTTGTGCTGCAGTAATGTCAACAGAAACTGCAGCCGTTCCTTTTTACCTTCCTTTTTAGAGAAAGAATGACCTACTGTCCAGGGAAGAATAACAATTTTTGCTCTTATTGATTTTTAGTGAATTTGCTAATATGAGTCTGTTATAATGGTACCTATACACTCATGTTTGCTTTCCAAAGGTATGAGTTCCGTCCCCAAGATCATGTTACTAGAAATTTTAATAAATTAGTACTTCTTTATTATTCGCGCACCAAATCCCACCATTGCATTCGCCTTGCAGGCACTTAATTTTGAAATTCCATTCCTCCAACCATACAACAAAGTACCTCGTTTAGATCATTTAAGGTTAATCTTGAGACCTACCCTCTCTCACTGTATTGAAAGAATATGCGTAAATCTGTGTACATAGACCT
>VOMN01068485.1:0-10575 GCA_014899125.1 Orchestia grillus | reverse complement strand
AGAGTTGTCCCTGGTCTTCAACCACACATGCCTAAAAGAGAACTTGTTTTCTACTCACAAACATACGTGTTTGTATAGGCAGGACACAATTATTTTACGCATTGATGACTAAAAACCATGGACAGATGTATGACAACAACTTTTCTGGTAGTTTTTTTCAATTTTCTTCAGTACACTTTTTAGATTTAGCTGCAGGCGGTGAAGCAAATTTTCAAGCCATTTTAAAATTGAATCTTTCGACGTTTCGAATGCTCATACATTCATTTTCAAGAACAAATTTCTCTAATGTTTACAAAGTTTGGGATCGAAGTATATACAGTCGTATCTTAAATAGGAGCAGCGTGTGGTCGAAACCAGCACACTGTAGGTTAATTATATGGTTACATTAAAAATTAGCCTACATAGTACTATGGTGGTTCGGATCGCACGCTCCGCCTATTTTCTTGATACACGTCTTTTTCAGTTTTCTCTCTTATATAAGATACCGCTGTATTTTCCCCTTCAATCCCAAAGTTTTTTATATTAGAGCGATTTTGTTATTGAAAATGAACACATGAACATTGGAAACGTCGAAAGATTGAATTGTCCAAATGTTTTTTGGAAATTTATGTCTCTAATTCTACCGGGTGGCCTTAAGTAAGGTACCTCCACTAATATCAGTATCACTGATACGTTAAAAAGTGTTCAGGATACAATAAATGAGAAGTAACTTATTTTTGGGCCACCCAGTCCAATATAAGTATTATCTATTTCTTGAAATATTAAATTCCCAGTTTACTTCTGCAAGGCTGAAAACAGAAATTCTTTTGAGGATTAATTTATTTGGCAGAGCTTTCGAGTTGTGGCAAACAACTCGTTTTCAAAGGAACGAGACGACTTTGAAAAATGACTAATAAAGGAGTGGCGCGTATCTAGGATACAAAATACAACTTTTTGACACAATTGAACACATGGTGGTATAACAAATGTATCTCTTACTCAATCAAATATACACTATTGGACAATCCCGTAATAATTACCGGAGAGTTAAATGAGTCTATTATAAGAATTTTATTATTATGATGGTAAAACGCTTCTAAAAGTAGTCTCGATCTAACATTATTTCTTGTTATCAAAATTGTTTGGGATTCTCAACTTATTTGATGGTCATTTTCTTTACAATGTTTAATAACAAGAACATATGGTTAATTTCCACCGGTATATCTTTGATGTCGACTTAGTCTCTTCCACACTTATTTACGGGTTTCACCAATATAGACGTTATTTCAATTTCACAATTAATTTAATATACTACATACATTAGTTTTAGAAGAATTTTAACATTTCTAATTGTTGTTGTTCAAATTGGACTGTTGCGTATTTTTGACTTGCTGGCGATTCGAACATAGTGTTTTTTATATAATCGATTCAATTTTTCAGCAATTCCTCCAATGTAACGAGCAGAAATATCTAACCTCGTTGGGTTTATTACGTTCTTGTCCGATTCAGTTTTTACTTATAGTTTGCTCTGTTAGCTTTTTCGAACCATCGTTCGTTGACAAGATATTTCTGACGTGGGTTTTTCGTTTTCAAAATTATCCAGAAAGCGAAACTTTTCACCATGATTCACAAGAGGTTTCATTACGGGGTGTTTTGTCGACGTAGCATCGTTGAAAGTTTTAAAGCTTCCATCCGAATGTTCGAGTGTGATATGGAAAAGTCTTTACAATTTTGCACTAATTGTATGGCATTCCAGTGCTTGGATATAAGTACTTGCACAACTCTATTTTCGAAGTATTCTGAACACTTTTAGCTCTTATTTGGGATAAAGACTACACGAAGTTCAGAAAACTTATATTCATCACAATATTAAAACAGAACAGGAGAAAAATTGTTGATGATCAAAAAATAAATTGAGTAAAAAAAATATAGCTCGAAATGTTTGACCAAAACTAAGGCAACTCGTTAGCATTTTGGTAGATACCTCAATTCCTTTGTCAAGATGGTTTTTGGTTAACGTAAAACGGTTCTTCATATGGTTTAAGGAAAGGAGCTCTGCGCTGAGTAAAGTTATGTAGACCACTTCGAATGCAATTGTCTAGAAACCGTCAACTGACTTGAACTCCTTGTAACTCCAGTTCTTTCTGTAAGTATCTATGTGTTGCTATGTGCTCATTCGTCACCTTCCGTGGCCTATAGCGTGAAGAGCGGCCCGAGATTTTACGATGAGCTCAACTCTTGACGAATCGGAGATAGCCTCAGTCTCTCGGTACTTGAGAAATGTTGTTGCGACTGTTGAATATGGAACTATAGTACGTTCAATAATTTTGTTTTAGGTTAATACTAGGTATTAAAAAAGTTCAACAACTTGATTTCGATTAGCTTCTGATAAATCTTCAACTTTCGGTTTTGTATTCACAGAGCATCAATCTTCAACAAAATCTAGAAGTGTATTGATTGTGCCACTCGTAGTTTGTTTACATTACATGGACTTTCGAAAGTTTTATGAAAAAATTTTGATCAAGAGTCTCAAATTGTACAACAACTTAACAAAAATGAGAGATGAAATCAATTTTGGCCAAATACTTTCGTTTCATTCTTTTTTTGCTTAGTTCATATTATGGTTGTTCTGATTTGTTAAAACATTCCAGTAAATATACCTATTTGTTCTCTGAATTACCTGTACTCTTTACCCCAAAACAGAGAATCAGAGATGAAAATTTTCGATATGAGTGGCATCAAAAATAGAGTTGTACAAAGACTCTTGTATTAGTATATGCTAGTATTCTTCATGATATCTATTTGACTCACTCTTCATTTTCATAAAAATCAGCGGTATTTTATTTACTCGATTATGAATATTAACTAATAACTAGCTTTTCTGATAGATTTTATTTTTATAACTTTCAATTTACAGTTACTACATTGCTCTTTCTCTCTAATGATGAATCGGGTTGGTAATCTCAAATGACAACGGTTAAAAGTACGAGTTGAACTCATAGGACGGTAGTCAGCAACAAATTTGAAAACGAGTATTAAGTTTACATCAGCTTGCTTACTGAAAATGTGGACCCAAACAACGGAAATCGCAATGTTACTTTCTGCCGTGCTGGTTAAGAGATTGGTGAAATAAGAGAAACATACGCCTACTATGTCTAAATTTTCTTCATTTTCACTCGGAATAAAGTGTGCGTATGAAGTGGGAGAACTATTTAAACAAATATTGAAATATTTGATTACGTAAAATAAATCCTCATCCGATATACTCATTCCTACAGCGATCTTGATAGTAAATAAAGTAAACAGTGCAACAATGATTATTGCTAAATAAAGAAAGGCCGCCACTTTTTCCTTAAATATTTGAATGCTCTTGCTCCTCATAAACTGAATTGAAGAGGCTGTTAAGCGTAGACTCGGATTTGCTATCACTCACTCTAGCAAATTTACTTGCCGTTCAGAATTATTTTATGTATCCATTCCTGATTTCGTTGTGTAAACAGATCTTTTCGCTGCATTAACTTGAAAAAACATGAATTAGTACTAATACAAGTTTTGTGCTATCACACTGATAGCACAAAAAACATTTGTCGTTTTTTATTTTTTTCGGAAGAATCTACGCAGTGATGGGTCTCGTGACACGGAAAAATTTCAAATGCATGACCTGGATCCCATGGAGCACATAGAGCAGCTGAGCCACTTCGACCCATTCAGCGTATCGCCCCATTTCTCCCCCCGCCATCATGGACTCAACCGCAGCAGCAACGACCTTATCCACGCCCACTCGACTGGGCCCACGTCCCCCCTCATGAGCACGTCTGCTGAGATGACAGGTAATTTGTTAATCCTTGAAAGTCTCCAGTATATCCTAGGATAAATATAATTATGCACGATTATTTTTCTCTAATTACTCCTAACTATAACCTTCATGGTAGCATCAATAATAATTTAGGATTTCGAATGATTCATTATTACGATAGTTATCATTTCGTGAGATTGTTGGCGTTAGACTTGAAAGTGCGTGTACACTGTGTATCAATTTAAGAACGGGAGGATATTTCTACGATTTATTCACGAGCCACTAGACTAAATTCAACGGGAAATTCACAGCCTGTTTGAAATTGATTTACGAGCGAGCGGTGAAATAACTTTACGGCTTCCATCACGTTTTCAAAAATTACGGCCATATCCTCCATTTCCACTGTCAAAATACAAGTATAACTAATGTGCAATTGAAACTCATATGTACGTGCAATTTGGTCGCCGATGCTGTTCGACAATTTCTGAGAAATCTGTTACATCAGAGGTGATTCGAGGGAAATCAACGCAAGAAATATCAAATGATTGACCGATTTCACGGAACGGTTAAGGTCTAACCAGCGGAAAATTTTTCAGCCATATTAGAGAGCTAAGTGTGGGCAAAATATTCGACGACGTCTATTAAAGAAAGTTTGATAACCCGTAACTAAGTCTGGGCAAATCCCTACACTGATGAAAATTCAGTAAATTTGTTTCACATGGGCAAAAAATAACATGAAGGTATACATTCAGTTTTTTTCGCCTATGAAACTCGAGCCCCTCTAGATCGACCGGATTGTGTTGCTAAAGCGTGGTTTGAGAAACGCCATGACCAGCGCTGGAGACGTCGACGAGAAAGGGGAAGCATTTTGATTTGGGCTGGGATTATTGACCGAGTATTGGTTGGTCCTTGAAAAGTACCTGATTGGCGTCAAAAGTACATAAATGACGTTCCCGAAAATTCACCACAAACTCTTGTTGAAGAAACAAAGATAGCTTTCAATAGAGCTATCAAAATTCTGCGAGATTATGCTTCTTCTCTTGCTGATCACAAAGCGAAGGAGATCCTGCAAGAATTAGGCTCTGTGGACATTAAAAAATTGACTAACAGGCCAATTCTCTAGACATGAACCCGATTTAAGTCTTATAGATCAGTCTCAAATACTTTGGAAAATAAACGTCAATTTAGAAGCAATAAAGGCTTGTGGTAGGCAATTCTTAGTGTATCACGTAAAATTTCACGGAATAGAGTCCAGAAATGGACTATTTCCATGAACCAACTTCTTATCCAATATATTTCAATCGCAGTACTACATTCCTCTTTTTAACTACCATCACAATCACGTATATGACCATTTAAGTTTTTAATTTTGATTAGCTTTTGTTCGTTTATTTCATGCATACATCACTAAAAAAAAACAAAAAACAGCTAAAATGTTAATGATAATGTTGATACGATTTCTGATTACACCTCGCTAATATGATACTGTGCCATACGGCGAAATTTGAGAAAATGACCGTAATTTCCGAGAATCTGCATGGAACCTTACAATTATTTCAATGCTTGCGTATAAATATATTGTAAACATACTATGAATTCCTCGTTAAATTACATTTAGCAGCTTTTGTAAAATTATATAAAATATATCCCACTAATAAGCTCCCCGAACAGAAACCTAATCTATTATTGTTTTTCGAGCTCAGTTTTTTGATAAGTTCATCAATCGAGTTTCAACGCCGTGGCCAAAGTTTAGTTTAAATGCAAGTACTCAACAAACATCAGTCTTCTAACAGAACTGGCAAAGCAGACTTGTTTCGCAGTTGCTCCACAACGATGGTACGAAAGCATGACGTTTAGGAGTGGTAGAAAAGGGCTGTTGAATTTGGTTGGGCTGTGATACAGCCAGTGAAGGAAGAAGCAAAATTCAGTGGCGTCTCATCATCATCTCATGCCATCACTGTCATGCGGGTCTACTAACAATGGAAACAATGCGGTGCATATTCCAATTTAAGACAAAGATTGTGCTCGGAATAAAATCGAACCGATATGGATCGCCGCCATGTGTTCCGAATTGTTGGTCGGAATCGCTTTGCATGAACAAGGGAATTACTGCGAAACGTCAAGTACGGCGCTCTTCCTGGTGTTTCTGTGCGAGCCTGAAGTTTCTGTTTCATCGGAATCTTCATGAAGGCTTCAACGAAGGCTCCGTGTATGTGGTGATACAGCGAGGAGGAGAGTCTGTCATGTTCTGGGGTTGAAGTACAAAGAAGGGAATTTTTTAGTTGAGGTATCTGTCAAACTGAACTAGCATGGCTACATCGCGGGCTAAATAATCTACTTCTACCATTTGAATAGTATATGGACGAAGAAAGGCTTATTACTTCGAATATATTTCAGGATAACTTCAGAGGCATCGGGCAAGAACTGTCATTAATCAACACGACAGTCATTCAGGATATGTCAGTCATTTAGATTGGCTAGCTAGGTCTTCAGACATGAACCCAATAGAAAATTTGTGAGACCACCTAGAACGATCAGTTAGACGTCGAGAAGATCGTGCACGTACTGTGGCTGCACTTTGAGATCAACTTACGCACGAGTTGTTGAAATCGAAATGGTGTACATTCGGACACTTGTAGACTAATTAACGCGCATAATCACTGTCATAGTTCTTGCTCGGACTCCAACACTATATAAGTATCAAGTGACTAATTTTTTTGTCCGGGAAGATTAGTTTGATCCGCAATATCTCCATGCGCTCATTTATGCGCTTGTTTTTGTAGGTGTGTGGGAGGGTGATTGTGTTACAATTTACTCACCAAAGCGTCTTCCGGTACGTACGTAGGTATGCTTAAGAATGTGTGGGCGTATAATCGCGCTCGAGTGTGCTTAGGTGTATGAGGCGTTCATTTAATCATTTTCGATTACTATGTGCGAGCATGCAACGAATGGGTGTGTAAGAGTGAGGATGGGGGGTGGGTGAGCAGTCTGTTCGGATGTGTAGATAAAATTGCGAGAATATATCAGTCCGAATCGCACTCACTAGGACGACTGTGTGTGATGCGGTTGTATGTTCACGGGTTACGATTTTGTGACGAAACGTACGACCTTCTTCCGGTGTAAAATGGGCGATCACGTTTGGGAACAAAAATAATACATAAAACACCAATCATGAAAAAACATAAAAAATTGTACGATAAACTTGTCAATGGATTAAGATTGACCAAATAATTCACACCCAAAATATTAAAGAAACGGAATCTCTTAGCTCATTGAAGCAATAACTCAAAGTAAGGCAATTTCAGAGCAAGCAAGTACATGGGTGATGGCATTTCGGATCTTCTAGGAATATAATCAAGCGAAAGCCTCCTCTAATGACCAAGTTTCCGACTGGTGAATTTCGAAGTCATAGTTCCAGTATGACTATTGTTCACTTTCTTGACGCAAGAATCAGTAAAAGTTAAGCCTCATAAAAAACTGTGAATTGAAGGTAAATTTTACTACAGCATGAAATAGTATTCAAAGACTTTCAAACTGTCTCGCATCGTGTCAAAAATATGTTTTTACCCTCGTTTGTTGATCTTTTTTTAATTTTATAGCTCTGTTGCTACTAAAGATGACTAAAAAATAATTTCTCCTCGACCCTGCTCAGTATCCGTTCACTGACGAATTGGTTTCCTTATTTAGCAAAGAATACGAGCCGATAATTCCTTACTAACTCATAATTGAAACCTTTGATCGAACGCATGTCAAAGATTACCGCAATTCTCAATTTGCCAGCGGAACTTTAAACAAGATCGCAGCAACCTCGTGAAATCAAAATGTTTAATTTTTACCTTAGGCATCATTAGCACTGCGCGCGATTGAGACCAGACTACAGAGTAGGTAGTGCAGCTCTCGACTGCAATATTTCCAAGCCTGGCGGCGCTAACGCAAATTCGTATTTTTTATTTACTGCCGTAATTAGTATTAAACGACAATGACAATGTTTCAAGAGTTGGCATTCAAGAGTGCTGATAATTTATCTTGAACAGACATTGCTCAAATTCACAGTTAAAGTAGCACGGTGCAAATCTTGCACTCGATAGCGGAAAATTTTTAACACATTTTCTAAACATGCCATGCTTATCAAAAAATACGTTAAAATGAGCTTAATTTCATTTGGAATGGATATTATGTCAGAAATAAAGTGAATACATGCTGTTGAAATAATTGCGCTAATTCAGAATAAAATTTGGATGCTTACATACAACAGAACTTTAGTGCATAATCATGGTGAGAAATTTCGATTGAAAACGAAATGCTGGTCCACATCATGAGAAGTGTATTTATTGGCATGTTTCCCCATACAGTATCAGGAAAAGATATGATTCATGTAAACAGTAAAAATCTGGTTACAGAAATATTGAAAGATTGATATTTGAAAATCAGCACCATTGAAAGGCAGAGCTTATAATTAGTGCCATAGAGTTTGCAACTACAGAAATTCCCCGCATTCCATTTTACATAGAAATTGTTCCATTTTTGAATGTAAGAGCATTGAGTACCGCGCAGTTTGAAGAAAACGAGGTTAGTTTTTCCTCATAACTGATTTTCCCCGATATTAAACTTCGTACGCTTCACAAATATTTACGATATTCGTATGCTTTATCGGTCTATGATTATGGACAATTTATTTTTCGGTTATTCGCTCATAGGAGGTTTAGACAAAGATTATAGACACTTAGTTCGAAACGGTTTTTCTAAAATAGAAACTCTTCATTTGAGAGAAGTTTAGCTCAAGAGTTCTTCGAAATTAATCGCAAGTTTCTTTTATCATGCTTCGAAATAGTAAAATGAGACAGAACAGATTCATGATTCTTTAACGCGGCTAGAGAAAACCATGCACCAGTGGGATACAATCCCAATTTAATTGTTCTTTAGAGCAAACTCTTCTTCATAAACGACTAAGGTTAATAATGATTCATTTTATTCACCAGTGGTACATTTTGACACGCATTTAATTTTTCTTATGGACGAGCTCTTCTTGATGAACAGTTTTCTGCATTAAAAATAACAGAAACACAATTTTGCTGTTCCAGCCCTTAAAATCAAAGACAACTATCATGACTACTAGAACTGAAGATTAGCGATCAGCGCCAAACTACGACTTAAGAACGACGCACATTCATCTAAGAATGAATATGTCAGCCGAGAACCAGTTAGTAACATGAGAAATTCATTCGCCTATCCTTACTTTATGGCATGGTAAGTTATTAAAAAAATAAATCATAGGTGTGAAAGTCGAATGACTGGCTAGTCCTTCATCGTCGCAATTCCCTTAATTATTAATTTCTACTATCATACCGAGGAGCAGAAAATGTCGTCACAAATATCATTGCCCAATTAAAAATCAAAGACGTATTGCCGGTGAATTAAGGATGGCAGGGTAGATTCGATAAGTGACGAATTAAAGGAAAATCGGCCATCTTGGCCTCAAAACGCTTTCGTCTCGCTTATATTTACGGAAGGACGAGCAAGGATGTAATATTAGAAGCTGGCCGTCCGTGGATTAAGGCCAAGAATCTACTTGTTGTTTATGGCCGTATTATTTGAGGACGGCTAGCCATGATTTAAGGTCTTATAATCATCGGTGAATCTAGGCCGCGCAATGGACGGACACCTTCCGTTGAACTTGGCTTCTGAATGTTTTGCGTGAAGCTGACCGAGTTTTGAAACTATATTTCCTTCCGCACTGTTTGTACGCTCATTTCGTCCTTGGTTCGAAGTAAAGACCTTACCTTATGTGGGTAGAAAAATAAAATACAAATATCAATGATAATAGCTTACAATGATGACAAAATGCAATTATAATAGTTAGCTTTTTATAAATCCAGATAAAACATCTGCCTAATTATAAAGGGTGAAATGAAAACGGGCAAAAAATAGTGACCTTAGTCCAAGAATCGTCAAGTACGTTCCGATTTAGGAAGTAGCGCGTGAGAGTGTAATACATACCAACAAAACAGAAATCATAGTAAATATTACGGGATAAATAACGAACAAAGTATTTTTCGCATCGGTAATACAACAGCGCATGTAACTAACTAGATGCTTTCAAGATGCAGCAACACACAATACAAGAGGCAACAGACGAGGGGCGGGCTGCGCCTCAATCGTTACAGTAAAGGAACTAACCAGGATAGAGCCTATCAAGAACATTTGGAGGCATTTTGAATGTTCTCGGATATCTCAACGTACATCCTCACACCCCTACGCCAAAAAGCAGCAAATTTTCATTCATGTTTAGGAACAAATGTTTATAGCAAGACAGCATAGCATCAAATGTTTTAAGATTCGTGAGCATATCCCTCTTGTAGGTAAGTTAGTTATGTATGGGCAAACACGTGTTAATTCTATGTTTCATATTTCAAAAATTATAATTTCTAGATGATTCATTTAGAATTATATGCTAGCGAAAATGACTTTGCGTGCTACAATGCTAGCCAATATTCAATACTAAGCATTTAGCACGTTATTTTAATCAAATAAAATTGTATTTCCTATCTATCAGTCTGGAGTTAAAACGGGGTAGTGAAACCGCCTTAGTGTGTCCAAATGACATGTATTTATGCGTTATCTGATTATGAAAGACTGTGAAGAAATTTAAAGCTTTTGTAGATTTATCAGCAAAAGTAAATAAAGTTACTTCTTTTTCATCGTTTATACGTATTTGCTATCTGAACAATTTTTCACTCATTTTATACCAGAATTTCAAGCCCACTTCTCAACTTATGTCAATATTCTAGCTTACTATTCAT
>VOMN01068478.1:0-11515 GCA_014899125.1 Orchestia grillus | reverse complement strand
AAATGTGAACACTAACAAGGAGCGCGCATGCGTGTGCTCCAAAAGTAGTCGATTGAGCCTGTTTTTTGTCCAAACTTAAATTGAATGTGTTGAAAATTCGTTTAATTAGAAACTATACAAGTTTCCATACACGTATATGCTCGTACAATATTTAATTAATATTGCAGAGCAAATAACACGTTAATGAACACAACCTGTTTTCCTTAATAGTAATTAACGAGACGAAACATGTACATGTTCTTATAAAGAGGCGAGAATAAGCTTGAACTGGCGTATATGCTAATACTATAAAATCAGTGTCATTTTTCTTCTCAACGATGTTCATTTATTTCTAGTATATTTGGAATCGGCAATTTTCACAATGTGCCGATGCCGATTAATCGGCATATCACTACTTTTTACCTTTTTACTGTCATAGTTGATGTTGTTAGTGATAGTGATCCCAAGATCTCTTCGTTGTTCTACCTCTTCGGTAGGTCTGTCGCTCAATGAGTAGTGGGAATTTAGGTTGTTGGTTCGGTGCATCACCGAACATTTGTCAATGTTAAAGTTCGTTTACTAGTTTTCGGTCCATCGGCGTAAGCGACTGAGGTCGGTTTGGATGATAATTCTGTCCCGGTCATTGAGCAGAGTTTTGTGTCATCTGCAAACGAGTTGATTTTTGCTAATGATTCTGATGTCAAGATCATTGATGTAGGCTAGATGAGGAAGAGGAGTGGGCCGAGGACGCTTTCTTGACGGACTCCTGAAGTTACTTCTACCCAGTCGCTATGTTGCTCATAAAACATTCATATTCTCATCCGTTGAGTGTGACCAGTCAAGTAGTTTTAAATTCTTTGAGAATACTTGCCTTGTATACCATAGGCTTCAACTTTCGCCATAGACCTCTAGTGGAAACTTTATCAAAGGTTTTTTGAAAGTCAAGTTATACGTCAAAGGGTTTTGTGTTGCAGATACTATACGATTGACTTCTCCAAAGAAGTCAAGCAGATTCGTGAGGCAGCAGCGTTTTTCTCTGAATCCTTACTGGGTTTCGGTTTGCAGGTAATGAGCTTGAACAGTAGATAATTTCAAAGGACTTTAATGAATTTTTCCGATGTTTTATCGATCACGGACGTTAGGCTGATGGGGCGATAGTTGTTGTGAGCTTGTTTCTTCCTTTCTTGATAATGGAAGTGACATCCGTTTGCCTCCAATCCTGCGGAACTATTGGGGTTGCGAGTGATCAACTGAAGGTGCTCACAGGTGGTTTGCTGATCCCTTCAGCGGTTTCTTTGAGTGTTCGAGATGCTAAGCCGTCAGGACTGGTCGATTTGTATTGGTTTAGGAGGTTGGCCTGTTTTTTACCTTTTTCACCCTAAATATATCGTCTATCAGAGTTTCTGGGATCTCTAAAGCATAGGGTAGAGAAATTTCAGTTCAATATTTTTGAGTGAACACTGATTTGAAGTAAGCATTTCGGGTTTAGCTATACCTTTGCTGTCTCTTTGGGTTGAGTCGGGAAGGGCGATCAAGGGTCTATCAGTGTCTCTTTGCACGCGCCTGACATTGGAATATTTGTGTAAGCTTTTTGGAGCGAATTTTACTTGAGCTGCCATCGCGACTTTCTTGTTTATTTTCGTATTTATTTCCTTCACCGCCTCTCAAAGCGAATGTGCTAGAGACAAAATGAGACTTTGTGCATCTGTTTTGTCTGTTTTAAATATTTTGTAAAAGTGTTGTCTGGCATTTATGAGGAGTCTAATTTCTTGGCAAAAAACAAACGAAGTCTGTAACTGGTTTCAATAATTTCGTTGAGACATGCTTATACTGAGATATAACTATTCATTAAAATCGTACGGCAGTCTAAATTCAAGTCCATTCAAGATCATTAATTTTTTTGAAAATTGTTTAGATTTTCGTATTCCAACTGAAGAATTACGCTTTGTTCAGCTGACTGAGTGCGTCGGCTCACGATTTCTTCGTTCAGTTTTATTCGGAAAAATTCCTCTGAAAGTAGTTCAGCGCTCTGAAATGTAACTTGTGCATTTGCATGTCAAGATTTTTTATCTTATAGACTTATTTACCGAACTATTTTGGGATTCGAAATCGTAGTATGAAACTTGGAGTGGACTGCAGGCACTCCGTTGGTTCTCAAGTCCGCGTGTGAAGCCTTACGCCAAATATTTTCATTGGTCCTTAGTCTTGAATTGCTCAAATTTATTATGGGTTGAGCATTTCTAGCTCTATAAAATTCCTTGAGCTCTAACGCTTCACGTATATTTTTTTAGTCGTTAAATGAGGTAATTTAATTGTGCCCTAAAAATGCAGTAACTCTTCTGTAAATGTTAAATAAAGTCTTTTAATGCATGTGTCTGATATGAGAAACTCGATTTGCAATTCATGCTTTTACGTTTGGTTTCAAAATTTGCCATTCATTCAAAATCTTCCCTAGAAAGATTCATACCTGTTTGGGATTAGCAATCTTAGTTCACAGTCGAAATACCTGAGATTTACTGATTGAAGTCGAACTATCAAACTCCCCGGACAAAAAATTATTCACTTGCTACGAATATATTGTAGAACCTCTACGAGCACAAAGAATTGCGGCAGTTTTGCCTGGCATTGAGTCTACATGTGTCCTAATGTACATCTGGTCGATTTTATACCAACCTTGTTCAACTGATCTAGTAATGCGGCCACAGTACTTGAACGATCTTCTCGACGTCTAACTATATTTTATATTGTATTAATGCCTGAGGAATATGCTGGCCAATATAAATGCCTGACATGTCCTTAAGGACTGTCATGCCAATCAATGACAGCTCCAGAGCCCCATGTACAAGGCAGTTGTTATCCTGAATGGTAGACGAAGCAACATACCTTTCTTCAGTCTGATACTGTGTAAAACTTGGTTAGCTAGTTGCTAAATTCAGCTATGCTGGTTTAGTTTGACGGATACTTCCAGCTAATGGACCCGCTTCTGTGTGGTTGAAATTGCCCCAGAACATGACAGACTCTTCTCCTTGCATTGCTCTTTGCACCAAGACTTCGTTGAAAGCTTCATGAGGTCTTCGATGAATACCACCACGGGCATCATTGCTATAGAGACAGAATCGTGATTTATCTTACCACGTGAGCCTTTTCTACTCCTTAACACTCTAACGTGCGTGTACTTTGGCCCAGTTGAAGCCAATGATCTCGTGAACAGGAGTTAACTTCTGCCGTTGCAAGCCACCCTGTTGCATGTATCCATTACATGTAGTTCTCTACAAAGAGTTCGTTCAGAAACAGCCGAAGAAGGGTCATCATTGACGTTTCACTGTAGTTCCATCGATGATGCAGAGGGATTTCGGTCAACAATTTGGGACACACGGCGGCGGTCTCTATTGGTTAGAATTTTTTTCCGGTCCCAATTTTGCCTTCAATTGCAATATTTACCTGATTGTTTCCATTGTTGGTCGACCCATATGACAGCGCATCGTGAAACAATAATAAATTCCGATACTGCTTTCAATGGGTTTCCCTTGGCCCCACCAGATGCAATAGCTCCTTTTTGACGTTATGAGACGTCTTGCCTTCATCTGAGTTGTGGAACAACTAAGAAATGAGTTTATACCTTGCCAGCTCTGAATGAGGACCTGATTTTTTTGAGATGCGGCGTGTCTCCATCGAAGACATTGGCGCCCTCTGAATGGAGACTGATGCCTGGTAGTACTTACATTGAACCTAATTTTCGGCCGCAACTTTAAAAACCGTTTGATGAACGTAATAAATTACTGGAGCTCGACAATCAATAGGTGACTAATTTGTTTTCCGAGGAGCATACCATGACCTGTGTAGTAGCCACTGCTGGGTTCTACAAACCTGTCTCATCTCACACTAAACAGCGATGCTGGTCGCTCAATTTAGTTGCTTGCATTTCTGATGCTCGATCTTCAGATAAGAAATCCGTCGACGTGCGCACGCACTTGTTAAATCCGTCATATGTTCCCGTTTCTCCTGAGTTTGATGATCGTATGTATTGTTTGTGCTCCTTTCAATTAGCGAGTACAGGAATGTGCTCGTGACGCACGCGTACATAGAAGAGTCCTTTGACTAGAAAGTTGGAGCATAACAAAAAGTTGTAGCACCTCCAGCGGGATACAGTAAAGTCGTATCGTGGCCTATCTGCATTCTGTGCACATTACATAAACGAGCTCCATTGAGCCGCTGGCTACGGTAAAGATGTATTCCGTTTATGCTGCTTGAGTGTTTGTGTAGATTACGGAGTCGTTCAAATGGTCTGCGTAACTTTAAGTAGCATTCTGATTAAAACAATTTAGGTTTACTGCATTAACTTACTCTTGTTGGTTGTTTAATATCCTCTACAGTAAACATGCTGGCATAATTTTGGTTATGACTTCTGTAAACTATTCTCAGAGAAATGCATTACCTGTGCAATCCCCGGTCACCTTCGATTAATGTAAATTATTTCCTCGAAATTTTAATTTCTAAATAATCCACTATAGAATTTTGCTTCGCTTCCGAACAGGCTTCCTTGATGAGGTTATAAATTTTATTTTGAGGGCTTGGGAACCGTGAGCTCGGGTGGTGACCCCCTTCGCTCCACTGCGTTCAAATGAGAAGTTTTTGTAGAGCAATGGAGATTTTCAGCTCTTCTCTTCTTCTTTCTTTTGTGTGTTCTAGGATGGTGGCAAAAATATTTTGTAAGCGGACTCCCGCACTCGGGATGGATGTTTTGTCTTTTGCCAACTCTCCCTTCATAAATTTTACCTCCTTGATTAACGGTCCTTGTGCATGCTTTTGGCAGACATATTCCAACTGGCACGAGTTCATATATCTTTCCATTTACTGTAGATGGGACTTAGTAAGTTTGATCAATTTCGCTGCATTAAGCGCTCAATTTGATTAGAAGTCAGAGTTTTGAAGTAAGTTGAAAAGATCAGTCATTACTGGAGTAAGGGAACTGAAAGCATTTTACTTTTGGTTGAGCATTAAAGAATAGAGTTTTAAAGCTTAGTTTTCAAGTGTGATGAGGTGCGAAAGAAAGATTAACTGAAACTTCGCTTGCGCATATGATTTTAAAGCGAAGATGATTTTAAAGCGTGCCCAACAGGCGACCGATATTGTTGTTATGAACCTGCACCGTTTATAGTAGATCGTGCCTCTTGATTGCCTTGTCCAAGGTGCTCGTCATTGTTAATCGCAAACAATGAACTGGATGACTCGAATCATGAATTTTCATTGAATCATTCCGTACCTCAATATAGATCTGTGTCATCAACGTGTAAAAATTTATTTCCGAAAATCGTAATATTTTTCCTATTTTGCATTAAGCTGTTGTGAATTCGTGCATAATTAAATAAAAAGAAAGATACAACTCTATTTTTATCAGTGTTGATTGAAATTATTTTTACTTGAGGAAATGTAAACTGATGATAATGTTGATGATGTGGTTAGTTCTCACATGTGCTGATTTGTTTTTGAGTAGATTCTCACTACGAACTGGTAAATCATTATTTGTTGTAACATGACTCCAATAACTGACTTGTACCTTAATGCACTGTTTGAATGCCGTAGGTTTGACAAGTAATCAAGAACGGTTCCAATTCATCCGTGGCTTTTCATGAACTTTGATGTGTAAATCATCTTCGCCATTCGTTAGCCAAGATGAGAAAAGGTATCATTTCCAATAGCTACATGAAGTCGTCACAATGTTTATCCGGAAGGCCACAATATTTTCCTACCTTCATGAAAATTCGTGCAAGTTTTTTAGGGTATAAAAGAATCTTGGCTACATTTTAATTTTTTTGTGTATCCTTAATATGGTTTATTTGTCATGAAAGATGGTTCATGTCACATGGAATATTGTTCATGTGACGCGGGAGATGGCTCATGTGACATGGAAGACGGCTCATGTGACATACTGTATAGCTCATGTGATGTTGAAGATGTCATGTGACGTGGAAGATGGTTCGTGTGATGTGAGAGATGGTTCCTGATATGGATAATAATTCCACTGGCATGGAAGATAGTTCCTCTGGCAAGAAGATAGTTCCTCTGGCATGAAAGATAGTTCCTCTGGCATGGAAGATAGTTCCTCCGGCATGGAAGATAGTTCCTCCGGCATGGAAGATAGTTCCTCTGGCATGGAAGATAGTTCCTGTGATGTGGTACCAAGGATAAGGTAGCTGACGCTGTCCTCTATTGATTCAATGGTAGCAGATAATGGGGTTAGATCAAGGCGTATGGTTTTTACCTTTTCTATCATAAATTAACTATTTTTTTATTGATTTTGGTTTAAGTAGTGTTATCTATTTGCCAAAGTCGCTCAGCGTGTTCTGGAAGTATTAAAAAATCGGTCATCATGGGCATGTGTGTAAGATTTAAAATGCACGAGTCCATTGCAATGCTGCACATTGCTTCCCGTAAGGCTTGCAATTAATGCTTCTACATTCGAGGACATACAGAGGTTGCGCGAACGTGGAATGCGATTGCACAGGAGACCCGCTGATTTCGGATCTCGAGGAAGGCCGTGCGTGACCGCGCTATGACCTAGAGGAGGATCTCAAATGTGTCCCTCGTAAAATATTTTAAAGTGACTCAATGTGTACGAGATTATGGGCAAAATATTGATTAAAGTTTCCAATCATTATTTTGGACGATATAACTGTGCACTTTTGCGTCAATAGTTTTTTCGATGTGTCTTCTGAAACGCGTTAAGGAACCTTGATTAGAAAATAGTGGACCACATTGTGGACGAAGTTTTATTCAGTGGTTGATTCATGGTTCATGCGTAAATTTCAAACTGACTTCATATTTTGCTTACAAAACTGAGAGTTATTAGTTGAAGAATAGGCAATACACCTATGTTCTGAACATTCTTTGTTCAGAAAAATGAAAGTACTTTGCATGAAGGGAATTTTACTAATTTTGAAATTTCTTTGTGACCACAACCTGTGATCTGATTATTATTTTCGTTGTAATTTTTCAGTACTGAAGTAATAACATAACACAAAGTAAGAATGGTACATT
The DNA here is from genome assembly GCA_014899125.1 of Orchestia grillus. Classification (NCBI taxonomy): domain Eukaryota; kingdom Metazoa; phylum Arthropoda; class Malacostraca; order Amphipoda; family Talitridae; genus Orchestia; species Orchestia grillus. The sequence goes on along the minus strand of VOMN01068478.1, from coordinate 4,498 downwards.
TTAACAGGTCGGGCGACCTACTGGTCTAATGAAGGGATTGAGGTGTCCAGGCGATGTGTTTCTAGGTGAAACTTGTGACGCCAGGACACAGCTTTGTTTGAATACGGGAGTTCTGCAAGATTAACAAGTATATAATTGCACTACATCTCACTAGATGGTTGTATGTATAAGAGTAGTATTTGAAAAAATAAAAATCTTGAAGTATAGGCCCAGTCATACGTCGAGCACTTCTGCTCGACCCCGCCGTTCTACTGAGCCACGAGCGGTCGCTGAGAAGCGCCCTGCAAGTATGGCAGTGAAAGTGCTTATGCAGCGCAGCTCTGTAGGGTATAACGTCTCTTTAAAAGGAAATTTCTTCAGACCACTTGGGTCAGTTTCCGTCGCTAGTTTTAGGTGAGGGAGTTCGGAGAGAGAGAGTGATTATGTTCGAAAGTAAAGATAATCGCTCCGATCTCTCTCTCTCTGTTGCTTTTTTTGGGGAGGATTTTACGTATTATTTCAACTCTGTTAGTGCATGACCTCGATTAACGGGACCAAAATTTTTCGCCTTTCGACGACTGCGAGCGAAATTCAAACGCTGCTTAATTTTATTTCGCCACATCTGCGCTGTTCGTTTTCGTTTCATTTTTTGAGGTGGTTTCTTTTCATCAGATATTGCGAAGCGAGGGCACGACTGCGCCCGTTCAGCGTGGCGCAGCAGGCGTGCTCATTGCGACACGCTGCACACTTGGCACACTGGCGCAACAACGCGACGTTGGCATCCGCTGCACAACACCCGCAAACGTACGCTTCTTCGCGCTCATATGCACGCGTATTAGGAGCTTTTGTTTGGCGCGCTCTGTACAGTGAATATTCTACCGTAGCACGCAAATATGTGTAATGTAGCGAACAATTTCATCTTCGTGCATTCTTGTTATGATTTTCATAAATTTCGTAGCCGCTTCAATTCATGAGCGGTTTCTGAAGGTCTCAGACCTAAATAGAGAACTACCAGCGCTGTTAGTTTTTCTAACACCGTTGAAAATAAAGCAATAGCGGGTTAATTTTTCTTTGCATCCGTGTACAAGGGTGTTGGCAGACCGGTCGAGCTGCCCAGTGGTGTAGCAACACTGCAGGGTCCACTTCACTGCCCTAATTCAGCCGACCCGCGACTGACGAAGTATAGTCGTTTTGCCCTCATTCCAACTGTCGCATGCGAGCTCTTGCACTTGGATGGTGTTCTATGTGTGTTGTTGTTATCTTCTCTATTATTTTTATTACTATCTCCCTGATGGTTCTGATAGGAAATAACTCGAGTAAGTTATGTTGTTACGTTTGGATGTTGTGTTATTTTCCTTCCTGATATTATATTATGAATTGGGATACCGTGATTTTCAGTGCCATAAAGATCTATTTTTATTCGTTGATTGGCTTGAAAAAAGCGGTAGCGCGAACATTAATTAGAGGCACGAGCGGATTGAAGGCACTGGGATGATATTTTCTTAGTTAGTTTTATCTAGTTATCATAATGTGATTATATTGAAGATAATTCCCGTTTGCAAATGATTTCGTTGAGAAGAGGTTTTGCATGCCATATAAATTAACCCAAAGAGCGAAACATGGGGAAGGTAAAAATGGTTACTTAATTAAAGAATTTCTAAATTACACTGGATCGAAACATATCCGTTACGTCAGAGGAACAGAGATTCCTACTTAATCAATGTGCTCATGTGATATGACAAAGACGTCTTAACACTCTGAAATTGCTATGACTTATATGTTACACATCTTATCAGAGTGCATTGTTGTTGACAAACACGGGATGTGGGCTCAAATGGGGTTCACTGCCGGAACAATATTACTATAAAGGAAATAAAATCTACACATTACCCGACTGTCAAAATACATAAATACGACCCAAATTGCCTAAGGTACTCAGCTTGTCTGTCCATGATAGATTGCGGTGGGGATACGGAGACGGATGTAGGATGCCATGACTCAAGTAGCTCACGATTGGGACACGTGATACGGAAAACAAGGCTGAACGTTGGCAACCACTGGCGGCGTCTCAGCACTGCATTTAGGAGCTTATGTGAACGCTGCTCAATGTGCTACTTTTCGGTTTTCACACATTGCGGGAACGAAGATTCGCATATAAATTCGAGTTCCACCATTTCTCGTAACGTGTCGTGGGATCATCCATATTTTGCGATTTGCCGTAGAAATTATAGCGTGAATGACGGAAACGAGTCACCACCTGCGCCTATGCCCCGGCGGCTACCCGCACGTGTGTGCTGCTGAGGGTTGAGAGCGTCTTATGAGGAGAGACCCGTGACTGATACGGTACAGGTTACGACCAGGGGTTGATATCGTTACCTAATGCCGCTAGAGATAACGAAGAATTTGGGAGACAAAAGTAACACTCCAATGCGTGTTATGACGAGGAATGTTGCTTCCTAATTCGTTAGAATGTCATAAAGCTCACGATCGTCTTCAGTACGTGCTTTTTATTTATGTTTTCGAACATATAATGCTAGACGAGATTCGATAAGTCGTCTTCACTGCGTTGACTAAATTTCGTACGAAGATGTCCCTTCGGCGATCGACGCCGTTCGAGTGTTTGACTTGTAACTGTTAGCAGTGCGGGCTTTCGACGGCGTCAGTTTTGAGGGTAAACGTGGTACTTATTTCTGCGTAGTTTTAACGATGTAAGGAATGCCATCTTTTTCAGGATTTTTTGAAGTATATAAAATGTTTCTTCTTCCAGGTTATCTACGAAGAACATAAGAATGTGACTTGGCTTGCATTTTTGTTGTAGCTCAAGGATGGCTTTTCTCACATTCTGGGCGATCTGAAATTTTATATCTTACGTCTAATCACGCGATACGCCATGAAATCTGAGAGGACCATGTCTGTTTATACTTCATTGCACTGCATGGAATATGAGAGACGCGATTATAATTTTGCAAACGTGTTTCTCATCTTTAGGACTTCGGATTTCATATTTTCGGGTTATCATTCACATAATTATCTTAAGTTATGGAGCAAGTTACGCTGTTTTGGAGCCAGTGGCGCGAGAAATGAAGGCGTGGTTGGAAAGAGACACAACGGGCAAGCAAGAGAAGTAGAAATGGCCTGTATATTGATTTGAACAATATAAACTTGAACAATTAAGATTAACGAAGCGCTTGTTTACGTATTTATACAAACTATCAATACATGGAATAAACAATAGTTGATTAACCGTGGTGAGATGCTATTGTAATAAACTTAGCGTACTAACTTTTACTTAGAAAAGATCATATGTGTTGAACATTTAGTGGGTATCACTTTAGTGAGCGAAAAAACTTACACATTTATGACGTCATGTTCGCATATTGCCAATAATGCTTGTATAGTCAGTTGTTTACTCGAAGTGAATGTACGGTTTCATACAGACTGTACCTTGGTTTTTAGTTCTCTTTTTCTCATAGTTTAACCAACCACTGCACAGATGACTATAAGACAGACTCATTTGCACCGGGCGGCGGGTCACACCCGCGTGGTCCCTCTGATGAGGTGTGAGGAGGCTCCCTCTCGTCGCCGGCTGTTGTGGACGCACGTAATGGTGGGACTCCGTGTGGAACTTTCGACGGAGTCAGCTTAGGACTATCTGGGTGACGGTTGCTCATACAAGATCCTTCTCCATGATGCGTTTCCCCGACGCTAATGTGCATAATAGGACCAGGATTTCTCGTTGCGCAGGTGACATTTACGCGGGCTTTCCAGGCCTCTACCGTGACACGCCGCCGTGGGCTTTCTCACTCATTATGGTCAGGCGTCTAATTACGACCGGCCATCAGTTTAACGATGTTTCTGCCATTACCTTCCTTATTGCGTCCCGGAAGAAAGTCCGAAATGCGTTGTACATACATACGCATTGGTCTGCAGTGATGAACATCAATATTTTAAAATTGCTGAAAATTGTGACCAGTATTACATCTTGAACTTTACTTTCTCGTAATGCTATAACTATCTTGCTCATATCATGCTTAATAATTCATTCCTACTGTGGACTACTAGTTATTTTTTCTACACTAGGGAAGAGTAATTTATATAGGTGGAGGTTATGCGTCCCAAGTGCTGAAATTTATTGCAAGTAGAATATTGCACAGCAGAAATTTCTACAACGCCCTCAGAGTTTTGCCTCAGACCAGCACCCTCTCTAAGTGAACGTTCAACTTTTCAACACCGGAGGAGATGATCTTGAAGTCTGCTGCAAATATAGAACGGAAGCTCACTTCTGCTTTTGAAGCTCGGACCGTAATCCATATCTTGTAAAAATGCAATTCTCAGATGCGTCATCTCACACGTAAGTGTTACATGGTTTTGTAGTCCAGTATGGCGTGAGGAGCATGTAGGGTGCGACGCCTCCGTGCACATGCCGTGCGTTCTGCTAGATTACGTCTCGAAGTCATCCCTCAGTTCCCTGAACTTTCGATCCTCAACGACCCAAGTTCTTTCGTGTTCTTTCTTTCAG
>VOMN01068473.1:0-10540 GCA_014899125.1 Orchestia grillus | reverse complement strand
TAGTGACCTCGAATCAGTAGTTTAAAATGCAGGGGGAGTCCGGTCCTGGGCTTGTCTAAGCAACTTTTGACCGTGTTAACGGTGCTGTCGGTTGTGCTCTCCAGTACTCTGTTCCAGGTTCCCGTAATTTGAACGGGAAAGACCTTCAGGGCGCGTCATATTCTGAAGGATTTTCTTATTAGTATGAACTTTCTTGGCACGAATGTTGTTATTATACGACAAGAAATCATTAGTTTATAGTTGTATATACATATTTAAAATCTTGGCGCACAATTATATAGCTTAGATATTAGAATCTGAGACGGCCAGGATCCTTCTTGAGACGTAAGATTTTGAAAACATCAACTAGATACATCAATCCATTACCCAAGCATTTGCTTGGGTGAACGAAAGCTTGGGTGATGCGTAAATGAATAAACCCAATTGGTTTATAAAAAACTATCCTTCAAATACAGACACTGCAATTAACGTTGCTTTTGTTGTTGAACTAACGAACAAAGAATGACACTTCCTACAATACTTAGGCAGTCGGACCTGGCCAAAAGTCCCTGCTCAAAGAACTCCGGGCGGCATGGGCCGGCAAAATTAAAATTGCTTTGCTTATTACAGCTGAGCTAAGCCAACTCGGTCCCTCTTCCTCAGCCGTGTTATTGGCGCAAGAGATTTGTGTTATCCGAACGTTTGCTCGAAAAACTCCTGATATCTGTGCCGGTTTATAGCAATTTTGCCAGATATCTGTGCCGGTTTATAGCGATTTTGGTCTAATTAACGACCTGCACTACCGTCACCAGCTGATAATACGTTAGCTGGGTTGGATAAACCTGCGTTCAGAACGCCCAGAATAATATCGAAGCATAATAACAGGGAATAATAACGCAGATTAACAACGCAGAGTGGAACTCGAGCGCGAGTGCTGCAGGCTGCGCTACATTCGCCAGCCTTTCCTTCACGGAGATCTTGAAGAGGCTTCTGGAATTCTTGACTTTCAAAACAAAACCCAGGATCAAAAGTTCTGCCTTCGGCACATCCGCGCGATTTTCTTGAGAGGGCCAATGCCCATCGGAGAGGATGAGAGGGCGCCTGCTCTGAAGTAGCATTTTTGGCTGCTTCTGAGGCGGTGCAGTGATCAAAGTAGGCCTTCTGGGTCCCCCTCCTCGCTGGGTCCTGCAAAGAGGGCCGTGAGGCGTGAGGAGGACATGGAGGGAGGCCGTGAGGCGTAAGGAGGTCATAGAGGTAATGAGGCACAAGGAGAATAGAGAGGGAAACAGGCGAGGGTAAGCACGCGTATTATGAATTACTTCATGAAACATTTACTTGTAGATTTTGGAAAAAGTCCGAGTAACTGATATCATATTTTGTCGCTCAACGAAAAATAGAGAGATGAAGCCATTATAAAAGTTCACTTCTCATCTAACTAGAATTTCTTAAAATTATCCCCATTTCATCGTTGTCGACATCTCTGATCACTTACCAACCGTTCCGCTATCGCAGAATCCTGAAAAGTTCTGGGAGCACAATTCTTCGATTTCTTCCACTAGAACTTTTCCCGACAAGAAATTCTTGAATCTTCGACTGCAGCTTGCGCGTCGTCGAACTGCGCACCCAAACGTTAATGTACATTCATATACTGTACATGCCAATGTAGTCGTACACATGCAAATGAATTCATGCAAATGTCAGTGAAGTCATCCACATGGCAAAGAACTTACACACATGCCAAAGAATTCACACACATGCCAATGAAATTATACACTGTAATTTCATGCTTTCTCGATGTACATTTCTTTCACAGAATACCATTGTCATTACGGGAATATGTTCCTTCAACCTCTTATTTCTTACCGCATCATATACATACAAAATCCTTCATAAAAACTTGTCATGAGTATGGCATACGTTCCATCACTGTGTATAGAAAGTAAACAATATTTTCCCTCAGTTACACTCTGGCTTTCATCGGGGAAGATGAAATATTAAGTTTTATTTTGTACAAAAGGGAAATGAATTTGTGTCAAAATCTTATGAGGCTAAGCAGCATAAAAATTCAACAGAGAAAAGGTTAACGGAATTTTTTTGCCGCTCGACTCACTTCGAGGTCCAAAACGTGTGCTGAACGAGGCCCATTATGTCCACAAAAATTGCATACATGTAAAAATGAAATAAAATAAATCGAAATGACACATGCAGTGTTAAGCAGTAATTCAGTCGGCACTTTAGCGTACAGTTAATGTTCGTCTCTCCGTACATGCATATTCTATGCGAGTAATATTGAATAATATTCAGCCCATGTTGGCTGAAAACATGTCAATTACGAGCTCAGCTGTGAAGACCTACATACATATGTTTCTCGAAGTGTTTTAAAGGGTGTCCGCTTCATAGCGTTTTTATTCACTAATGTGAAACAAAATTCGCCAAATGACAGCGAAGCAAAACTACAAATTTTAGAGTCCGGATCTGCCCATATCACGCAGCGACGCGTACGCTCGTCTCGACGCCCCTGTGCAAAGCTGCACCATTGGAAGCTACAGGGCGAGCTCGTCTGAAAATTCTAGTTATTTATTTTATTATTTCTTTCTCTCTTTTGTGACGAACACCGCAATCCTCGATGGGCTCGTGCCTTTTTAGCTTCGCGTCCCGATAAAATGGCGACGGAGTCACTATTCCGCTCCCTGAAATTATGTGCTCCCGAATTTTAAACAAAAAGATATGTCCAAATTCCATCGCGCGGTCTCGCGTGGGCTGTGCTGAGGGAAGAAGCTGCAGCTTCCAATAGCGAGATGGTCGGAGGTATGTGAATTATAGGTATCATTTCATGATTACTATGCGAACTAACTCGATGGTAAATATGCAGTTTTTGTTCCGAGAAGGTGCGTGGCATGCCAATTAAAGAAATTAGTCATTTTTGTTCACAGTAGCTTTGAAGAGAAGCTTTGCAGTACGTCAGTTAGACGTATTATCATTCGCTTCCCAAACTAGCTTGAAAGCAAATCTGTGGTTTTCTAATTACAGAAGTGAAGGTGTGCAAAGTTTTATTGAAAATTCCTGCTCAAATAATTTGAAAATAAATTCCTAATTTCACAGCGAAAGTATTTGTATGTAGTGTGTCACGAGCAATTGTTTTTTACTAAAACTGCTTTGAGAAACAATCCTTGATTTTCAGGCGACAGAGTTCGCAGTCGATGAAATGCATTTATTTCAAGTGCCTGTTTGAGCTAATTTTTAAGTGAAGCTATGGTTTCACGACGAGAAAATTTGAACCGTTTATAGTCATGTTAGGAGTGCGTTCTCAAGCGACTATTCAATGTTCCCTTCATTCGGACAGCTCAGTCAACGCAATCCTCAGACGAAAGCCCATGTAAAAGTATTTCCTTGGGAAATGCTTGAAAGAAAATCTGCTGCATCCGTCACTGAAAAACTACGAAAAATGCCTCATATTAAGAAAAATTATTAGGAAAATAAGCTCGTCTGTCATCTAATCATTGTTTCCGCAGTTTCCTTCTACATAGACCTTGTTGACCAGACACTCATTGAACTGCATTTCTCCCAAAATTATGAGCTAGGACATTATGAATTGGAACTTTAAAAAATCATCTGCATAAGTTATAATCCATGTCAAACTTGACGGAAAATAAACATTTTAAATTGACCTGACGCAAGGACCAGCCTCGAAAAGTCGAACGCCGATCCACCGTAGAATTTCATTTATGAAACAAGTCACAATAAAATGCACTTTCAAGCAATACGTTCACGAGATGTTATGAACTTACAAAAAGTTCGTTCACTCTGATTCCGTAAGCGCAGCTTTACGGATGGAAACTGATCGTCTGCCACAAAACAGAACAGAAAGCAGCGTTTCGAAAGGACTGCCTAGCTCGATTGCAGTTAGGGCACCCCTTTTCCGTATCAAGTTCTTCCTTAGAAATTATACCCTGAGAGTTAGTGCAACAACCGCAAGTACGAGCGAAGAATTTCTCTAGTGTGTTTATGTGGAGCCAGCCAGCCAGAGGGCTGACGAGGAGACTTGTCTATGGCAATTAATGCCAAGTTTGCTGTGAGGTCGCGGCTTCATCTCCAAGAACTTCTTTGATCCTCAGAGCGGCTTCTGATGGAATGGGAATAGACTTCCAGAGCGAGTGCCGTAGGCCTATCAATAGCGAGTGAACACCTTGATAGTCCTTCGAGTGCTAGTGTGAATGTAGTGTAATTGCAAGAGAGTGTGGGGCCCAAAATTCAGGAATATCTCCTGTATAAGCAGCCCATGATTCTTTCAAAAGTGTTTTTGAAAAACAAGAGCGGGGATAAAAATGCCCTGATGTTTCACAACTCGAATCGCGGCTCACTGAGACGAGTCCTAGATCAGGAAATCCGTTTAGACGCCAAAATACAATTTAGTTTCAAGAACGTACACAAGTTAAGTTAGAAGTGCATGAGCTGACGTCACAGCGGGGGCCCTCTAAATGACATACACGTGTAATTTTGAGATGCACAGGTGTGTCAGCAGTGCTAGCGTCAGAGCTTTGCATCAAGGGAGCTTGGCTTCCTGTGAAATGTGGCCTACTCTAAAATGACATTCACTCTGCGGGGATTGCACGTATTATTTCATTAGCGCGCTCAGCCGTTTGAAACAACGTTGCGTATCAACGTACGGCGCCACGTGTTTTGATGGTGAAACGTACAATCCTTGCTTTGTAATTTAAATTACTGAAAGTTTTCATTACCTTCATTTAAAATTAATCTAAATTTTTAGGTCAAAGGCCCTAAAGTAATGAAGGTCATCTAGGACGATAACGCAAGCACGTTGGGCTGTGTAGGTGAGAGACCTTATTTCCTTTGTCAAGGTCTCAGAATTCAAGAAAACTTGCAAAAACTCTTGTGAAAACTTCCAAGCACCTTTGTCTTCCCGTTTAAAGCTTACTCATGTGTACATCATTGCTCATGATTAATTATATAAAATTAATCTGTAGATCTGTAGGTTAATCATCTGTAGAATTTTGATGTCGCTGCATCTAACGATACACCCCAGCTTCCATTTAATTAAATATGGATTGTCGAGGCCGGGATAGACAACACATACAGAAATAATTTATTAGTAGATTTGACTCCCAGGATTATCCATGTTGAAGGGTAATTTATTTCTCGTCTTCATTTATTTCTCGTCATCATTTTCCCGCCCGAGCGCTCGGGCTGTACCAGCTGTTCTTATGGGGCGACAGAAATGTACACTCGCTGGAGCTAAGAACCCTCAACCCGTATTCTGTCTACCAAAATTCACCCACAATACGGAATGTCCCACAAAAAGTACATCGGAGTTCGAATTGGTATGACTGCAGAAATATTATTTTTTTATCCATGCAACTGGTAGCCTAAATACCTGTTCGAATAACAGGTTCGAATAGTCGAATAACATGTTTGTTACAGAATTGAATTAGCTATAATATTTTCGCAGTCATATCAATTCGAACTCCGTTGCTCTTTTTTGTGGGACACACTGTATATGGTGATTAAATCGGTCCCAGATCACACATTAATTGAAAATAACATAGATATGCCAATATTTAAAAAACTCTCAGTATTACATAATACCGCCGGTTTTTTGGCCCACAGTTGATGAATGAGGAACCGTATATACAGTATTGATTTGCCTTTTTGTGGTGCTACTACCTTTCAAAATAGCAGAAAACTTTTGTACATTCTAAAGCGGTTCTACCCGCAGCTCCAAGTCCTAATAATTTTTAAGTCAATCAACTCTATCAAAAATTATTTTAGCTTTAAAGACGTGCTCTTCCTTTCACTTTCCTCTTGTGTTATTTATAAATATCAATGAGGACAGTGCCTTGCAACCAGTACAGGCGACACCAAGAAGTAGTTGAAGGCCCGAATAGGTCAACGTAGAGGTGCTTCCTACCGAGTAGGAAAATTAATTACTACTCCAGGGCGTACATAGTAAAATTCGGAACCGTGCATTGTAATTAGACCATCCTATTTATGATGAAAATTTCAGAATTGTTAATTCTTATACCTGAAGATACTACATCCATTTATGTTTTGTTTATTTTGCGCTAAGGGTTTTATTTTTATTTTTATTATTTAATTTCTCTCCTTGTCCCGTGTCCACTGTACAAATTTTAGTAAATGTATCCATTTTCGAAATTTGAATTTTAGATGCATTTTGCATGAGGATGAGCTTGGTTAAAATCAAAAGCTTGCTCGGAAAAGAAAATGCTTTTCATCTTTTCGCCGCTCTTATTTTTCTTGGTAAAACTCTGCTTCCCAAAGGGAAGTTCAACCTTTGAAATAATCAGCATTTATACTATTGCAGAAAACGACAGCAAGCTTCCGAAAATTGAACCAGCCCGTAAATCGACTTTGGATTGCAGTGTGAATAAAGTTCTTTTAAAAGCCTTCTAGGCTAAAAATAGGATTCACAACATAGTATTTTGGAAATTAATTTAGATTTCATGGTTAGTAGATTTGACATAATTATTAAGTAAATACATTTTGACTCTTTATTTGATATAATTAGCATCCTCTTTCATCAGTTCCGAAACTTACAGACAAGTCTCTCTGAAACTTGCCCAGAAAGAAGGAAACTTGCCTTAAGAGCATCAAATGGTGTCTTAGATTCCGTATTTCCATAAAATACTAACAGGTTAGGATTGTAATGATGTTCAAGGTGTATAATCTGCTCAAGAATAAGTTGTACATTATAAAATACAAAATGTATATGAATGGCTGCCTTGCAAAAAGCATTTCCTTGTAAATATTTGCTTAATGATAAGCTTAACTTCAATACTTTTCACTGTTTTCAATTTAATCTGCTTGAAGTACTACTTTCTTCAAAATTGCTATTTGCTATTTTCTACAAGAACTACAACCTAATTTTAAAGGTCTCGTAAGCAAAATTGAAAAGAAAAACAAAAAGAAAAATTGTTAACAAACATATGTCCTTGGTCTTCAATGATCAATGTATAAAAGAAAATCAGTTTCCTGCCCCACGAATACATGCAAGCTTAAGTAAACTCGTGTATCTGTTATACCGGGCGAGGTTACTGCTGGCACCGCTCACCACCAATTTAAATGGACGTAAAGATCACTAAAAAGGAATTTAAAGTTTTAGACATACAAATGAAGTTCAGAGGTAATAAAATAACACAAGAAGAAGGGAAAAAAATTTTGCGTGAAATTAAACTCGAATGAAGTCGTGCCTACCGTGACCATCAGAACACACTGCTGGATGATCAGTACCGTGCACACAAGTGGTTACGCATACGAATAAAACCTCAGCGGTGTGAGTCCGGCATGTTTGGGAACGCTCTTACTATTCGGATGTGAAAAAATTGAAAAGCAACTCTGGAATATCGACACAAAACAAGCAGCCAAAGTTGAAAAGGAATTGTCGCAAGAAATGACCCAACAGGTCACGTTTAGTTTACATAAAAAATTCGTTTGGTCGTCGTGACCCACAGCACAGAGCTGTGCTAGAAACGCTGATTTTATTGCCCGAGACTTCATTACGGTCGCAGATGTGGGACATCTTGACCCACTATAGGAGAGCTGGCTCAAGGTGGCTCACCAAATTGAATTTATTTTGGGACAAGTGAAAACCTTGAAACTGAGTTGACTGAACCCAATTTTTCTTGTAGTAGTTACTGAGAAGATTCAGAAAAACCTCCTCCCCCAAAAGAAGATGCTCTAATTTCGAGTTCCAAGGTTCAGTGGCACTCGAGGCTCTGAGCAGCCTCCAGTTCGAGCGTGAGCCGTGCTGCCTCTCGTGCCGTGCTGCCTCTCGTGCCGTGCTGCCTCTCGTACCGTGCTGCCTTTCGTGCTGCCTCTCTACCCACACAACAAATGCTTTTGAAACTTTACTTATAGGTAGAACATTTCATTACCATCTTAACATGTACGAAGGGAACTTCCATTTCCAAAATCCATTTTTTCTGTGCAGAATATTTTTTTTATTGTCACCGGCCAGTTTCGCTTCAGTAATGCGCTCCCAATGAGGGCGCCGCGCGTCGGCAACGACCGCTGAGAGAACCATCAGAGATTCATCTGCACCGAAAATTTCAATGCCGATTCTCGTTTGAATTTCACGTCGGTCTAGGTCGCCTTAACGTTTCAGTGTGAAAATCGAAGTCCGTGATGTAGAGAACACAAGAAGAATGAATACTTTAAGTCCGCAGTGTTGTAGCGCGTGCGGTAGAGAGGGAGGAAGCCTCCTGGAAATATTGCAACAGCGATCCCAGCTGCTTAAATAATTCACTGCGATACCGAGCTGGCTCTCGGCTCGGCTTAAACGTTCATTAAGCTGATGGAAAGGCGCTACCAATTCACTAAGGTTTACGGATCCCATCGATTTCATCCGGCTAGGCCGATCGTCTCTCGGAACTCCAGAATTTCACGAGTCTGTTGTACCCGGAATCCTTGGGTATTACATGAACATAGCGGAATACTAGAATTTGCGCCGATGTTCTCATCATATCGAGACGCACATTACGAAGCCTTTCGATATCTGAAAACCATTCGGATATCGTTGAGAAATCGGTAACGATTGTAACTTCACGCGTTGAGAATTGTACGAGCGAAACCCAGGGTGGTTGAGACATGTATATCAATAAGCTACAACAGCGCTCCCCCTGCGTGGGCAGTTGTGTTCCAACTGACGCACTCTGTTTTCTAAGGGATTATTATTTTCTGAGCATAAAAATTTGTTTCACATCGATGACAGAATTATTAGAAGTCATCATTCATTACTGAATGGATGGTAGTGCTCATGCATGTTAGTTTTGGTTAGAGTCTAGTGATGACTTTCTGTATAAATTACTGGGAAAGTATTACTCGTGCTGATAGATACCAATAAAAAATATGAAATTATACATCTCAAATAATCCAACTTCTGAATAACACCAAAATCGAATACTCAAGTGATCCATTATCTCAAAATCTAAATTGTGAACAACGGGAAAAAAATCCTTTATGGCCCGAAACATCAAAATTCCACACTGGCGCTCGCACTCAACTCGCTATTTTCTGTTCCGAAGCGACGCTCTACCAACAATCAGCCCATAGACTCGAGCCAAAATTTCACGCGTGCCAGGCGCTTGCCTGCACTCGGGCCAGCGACCGGCGCCTCCTCGCTCTGCCCTCTCGCCGTCGTCTCAACAAAGAAATCCTGCCCTCGAGGCTACGAAAATTTGCATCATCTCCTCCTCTAATGTCGGAAAAATCATTCCACGCGAACGACCGCAAAACTGGCGCCTCGTCCAATTACACGTGCAAGGCCCACGTGGGAATCGGAGTGAAATTAATCTGCTGTATATTCTGTCCGCGGAACTTGCAAGGAAATAATGCACTGTGCTGGAAAAATGCACAGTGAAGGAATATTGCACTGAGCTAGAATAGTGGACAGTGCATGGATATTGCACTTAGCTAGAATAATGCACAGTATAGGCATATGGCACAATGCATGAATATTGCGCAGTGCATAAATATTACACAGTACAGAAATATTACACAGTGCAGGATTATTACCCAGTACAGGAATATTGCACAGTGCAGGAATATTGCACAGTGCAGGAATAACGCACTGCGCAGCTGTGCCCTCTTCAGCAGACCTGGAGGAGCTTCCGCAGCGGTTTGGAGGCAGATTGCTGTTGGGAATGGAAGGGTTATTTGACGCATGCGACGTGTGTTTGCAGTTCATTTTGAAGCAATCCGGAGTGTATTGGCAAAGACAGGAAAGAAATAGGCTCACAATCGAATTAAAATTAGTGTACTATCTATTTTTTTATGATATTTTTACGTGTATGAGATCAATAGCAGTCTCCCATGGCGTTATAGGACGTGTTTCCATGAACGGCTAGGAGGAATCCTAAAATGTCACGGGAGACGGCATTCCAACGACTGCAAAGACTTATTACTTGTAAAAGATAAACCAGAACGAACGCCTTGTAGAAGTTTTTGTAAGTTAAAAAGTAATATTCGCATGTTTATCCGATCTACATAATATGGCATTGAGCCGGAGAAGACGCCATGTTGAAGAACTTTCATAACTCAAAAAATATATTTAATTTGTTAAGCCAATCCACAAAACGCGGCATCCTTTGTGTCCCGCCCCGTGCAGACCTTCACAAGCTTTGCAACTGGTCATGCTTTACTGCTAATCTTCTCGACGTTTTATTCCTTTGTGATACAGTAAATGAATAGATAATTTATTTACGACGCAGTAGTAATGCTACAGTACAACACAAACGTTTCTTTAACCTCGGCCTAAATTCCCGTGACATCGTTGATCACATTGCGGGTTGCCTTCTTCATGCTCTCTCAATCAAATCAAAGCAACTAAAACAACTCGTTTAACAAATTTGGCTCGAGGTTTCTATTCAGCGTACGAGGGGCGGTCCTAAACTTCTCAGCGATCTCTTAAGATTCACTCCGCAATTTCCGGAAGCTCCAGCGATTCTAGCGCGGAGGTTACCGGCGGAGGTGCGGGGCACAGGAGTGAATTGATGATAACGGATCTCATGTACGAAGAAAAATAATA